>JANHGN010002166.1:73321-92953 GCA_024605025.1 Megaceryle maxima
CTTTTCTAATCACAAGTCTCTCTCCCTTATTCCCTTTCTCTTCCCCTTTGGGGAGGGAGGGGGGTTAACAGAGAGCACCTGTTATAGGTCTAAGGAGCTGCCCTGACCCTAAACCGTGTCAAGTACTACTACTGATCCTTCCCCAGCACATTAGCAGGGGTCATGTCTGAACCTCTGGGCATGTCATGCCATCTCAAATACCCTAAAATATTCAAGACATCTCTACAAAGTTGATAGCTATGAAACACAATCCATGAGGGAAGAAACCTGGACCTCTGCTGAGAAGCTGCCAGAGGTCAGATGGATATCTTAAAAAGGCACTTGATCTCTGTGCCTGGGGAGTTGAATGGAGCCTTTCATTTTCTAGGTAAGTGACTTGCTAAGAAAGCACCTCAGCTCTGCCTGGAAATACCTACAACCCAGGCCTCTTCTTACAAAGTTAGAAGAGGCCTGATGAGATGCTTGCCCCAAGTACTGCCCAAGAGTGCAGCTTAATGCCAGAGGCAGTGATTCAGCAGATTAGTCCCCCACTTAACCTCTTAGTCTTCTCTTTCTGTCACTTCTCACATTCACCAGGCTAATCAAGAGCTGAGGGAAATAAGAAATACAGGGGAATTATACAATCATCTGCTCCAAGCAGACACAGAGCAAGACACACAGATGAGCAGAGAAGAGATGTCTTGAAGAACATCCCGTACTTAGGGAAAGCTAACCTATGGCAAAGCCTATAATTCACTCTAGAAGGCAACACCGGACTCCTCATGCACTCTAAACCCTGAGGCAGCAATCAGTATCTAGGAAACTTTTTTCCTTGCATCAGCATCGTATAAATCAATCACTAGCAGAAGATACTGAAGGAACCAGCAAAGAGGTTGATAATTCCTTATGGGTTTAAGTTAGACTGCATGGCAAGCACAGTAACAGATCAATGGTTGAAGGCTCAGCAAACCATATTATCAACAGAGCTTACACTGCATCAGGTCCTCCATCTCCCACCAATGTGGATCTGTCAGTAGTCACATGGCATTCAACCCCTGTGTTAGCTCATATGATGAAGGCACTGACTAAATAGGCTGAAATGCTTTCAGCATTTCTAGCATCTGACACTCCTGTAGACAAGCTTTCCTACCTACCAGAGATCATTTGTAACCCACAGCATTTCTTTCTTTATCATTGCTTTTTCAGACACCTTAAGATTTGTTGCTGAAAAATTAAATTACCAATTAAAACAAAATTCCACTCTTAAGACATAGCCTCATATTTTGCTCCGAGATAAAAAGTCTTACAGATTCACATTCTGATTAGAGAAAAGTCTAAAGTAGAGAAGTATCTACTTTCACTCCTCTAGATCTTTCAAAATCAAGAATACCCAGAGTTTACCTAGAACAGCATAATTTCCCCCCCACACACCCAGATAGTTTGTGTCCATTAGCTAGAGAAAGATTCATCTGATTTGGAAATTTTGCTTCTTTTCTTCCCCAGCAGAAATACAGCTTTTCTGTATTGATTGATCTCTGCCTCCCTCCCCAGCTACAGCTATGTCATCTTGGCATAATGACAGGAAAAAAGAGAGACTGAAACAAACAGAGAATTAGAATAAGGGCAATCCAGGTCACTAACACAGCTTTCAGCCCTAGGATACCCATTTAAATTCAGTTCATTGCACTATCACACAACTATATACCTGCCCATCACCACACTTGGAAATGGACCTGACAGCTGTTACAACTTCGTGAATCTATTTCTATCACTAACAGTCAGCTCTCCCAATAGAAGATCCCACCACAGGCATAACTGGTCCCTGTGGGCTGCCTCAGTAAGGAACTGGATGACCAGCTGAGCCATGACACCAGAGCAGCTCAACCTATAAACCAAGGATGAGGTACAAAAGACAGAATGGTCCTGCTTTGCTACCACCAGTGTAAATTTATTTGGTAGGAGAGTGACAGTCTCCAGTACTGTCAACACATCAGCTTTCATCAATACTAAAAGGGGTTGGTTTGTTTTGGGGAGCTGTTTGTTTGTTTTAATGAATAGCCAAGTGACATGAGGAACCTTGACAGCCTAATGAGCCAGAGGCTAAATCTTGCTGACAGGAGTGTAATATTCTAAACAGTCTCCCTTGCCGTTTGGGGAAAGCCCAAAAAGCACCAGAGAAAAATCACCAGAAACCAGCTTCCATATGGTTTCAGGAGGAAACAATCATTTATCTCAGAGCTGCTCAGAGACAGGCCAGACAGTGGATTGTGACTTTGCCTGTAGATGAGGTTAAAGGACAACCTCCAGTAGCAGCAAACCTTCTGTATCTCTAGGTTAGAGCTGACCTTACCTTGAGCCCCTGGATTTACACCTGAAATCCTGCCCCTCCACGAGAGTTCAGGCTGCCTTGAAATGAATGCTTTAGAGACATTATGTCTGATTGTCACCTGCAGGAGCAGACTCAAGCACTACTGTGGGAACTGAGGTAATGACAGGACTTGTGAAGCTCTGCTCCAGAAGCAGAGTTCACACATTTTTCTCACTGTGTTAGCTTTCCTAGGTTCTCCTCATTCAGAAGGGTTTCTTACACTTGCCGGTATAAAGGAGAGCATGTTGTAAAGCAGTTTTCCTAGTACATGCAGGACTAGCAGAAGTGAGAACTCCCGTGTTGCCCTGGATGAGTCAGTTCAAGTCAGTCCACTGGGCAACACAGCACTGGTTCAATGAGCTTGCTGATGGGATGAATGCTGTAGCTGGAGATAGCAATGCTCTGCATACAGTCAAGAGACAGATCTTAAAACCTCTCATGCATAGGCATAGATTAGTCAGCTAAAGAACTGCAGCGCTGGAGGAGATCAGCAGTAACAAGGACAGGTAGCCAGCTTATCACCCTGACAACATCAAAACAGACTGTTCCCCTGATGGATAACACATCTCCAGGCTGTTGCTAAGACAACTAAAATCCATTTATTATGCATAAATGGGCACACTTCATTGCTGCACTTATTAACCCAGGCCATGCCACTTACTCTCTAGCTTCTTAATTGGTTTAGATCAGATGCCATGTTTGGATTCCTTCTTCTTAAAGGAATGGACTCAGCTGCAGTTCAGTGTATTAGTTTGGGGGTTTTTTTTAATCTTTACTTCCTCTCTGAGATACAAGAGGAAAGGGAAGTCTTGGGGCATTTCATCATTTTCTCACAGCCTTGAGCCAGGCACTGATTACAACATAGTGCTCTGCTTCATGGATCTGCTTTCCTTTTCCCTCTTCTCCCAAGTTCAAGCAGGGCAAGGCAGCAATCCCACTTTATGACTGACCTGCCTGAGGCTAGCTTATTGTCACTCAAATTAAACTGATGCAATCTAGGAGGAAAAGATCAGGGGGAAAAAAAAAAAAAAAAAAAAAAAAAAAAAAAAGGGGCGCATTGTTTTTCTCACCTGCACACAGTCATGCTGCTCAACCTAATTTATTTGAAAATTCTGATGCACTGCCATCAGATTTGCTGTAACTATTTTTCTCTTTTTTTTTTTTTTTTGTCAAAGCCAAGAGTGTTTGCACTGAGAACTCTTGCAACCAAGAACTGTGGAGAAGTCTTGATAGCATAGTCCTGAGCCCAAGATATGAGACATCTGATATCCACCGAAAGCAACTTTCTCTGTCTTCTGTCTCATTCAGAGGAGTGATCTGTCTCTAACCAGCAGTCATTTCAAGGAGTTTTGGAGTCCATAATAGGAAGTATTATAGCATAACATCACTGTTACAGATTTTGCAGTGGGTCCATTACTGTACCTGAATGATTATGAACCCCAGACCTATTATGCAGCGTAAGCATAGTTTAACTGTCTATAAACTCAGTCCTACAGAACAACCCCCCTCTCCCCCCCCAAAAACCAAAAAGACCCACAAACAACAAACCAGCCAGCAGAGAAAATCAGCTCCCAGAAGGCACCCAAAAGAACCATCTGACATCCACCTGATCCCTCACACTACTGCCTGTAACTAGCAGTATGGTCAACAACTTTTTGAAGCAAAGAGAGTTTAGCATTTATGTAGGACATGTTATAGCACTGTGGGAAACCCATTACTTGACACCAGGCACCTGCTGTCTCACCGGTTTTGTTATTGTGTGCTGTACTTCATGTGGTTTGAAGACAGCAGAATGAATAAGGCTCTGGATAAATGAAGAGTTGTTGATAAAGCAAAATTTCAAAACCAAAATCTTCCCCTTTTACTTCAGGAATTTAAGTATTTACCTTATACTGCACCCCCACAACAGCTTAAGAAGAAAATAAAACACTCCAGGTTTTCCTTAGTCAGGTCTTATTCATAGATGAGTGAATTCTTATAAGCTTTGAGAACGGTCACAGAATAAAAATATGATACACCTACCGAGCCCTTGATAGCACATGGCAAATTTTGGGAGAACAGTGTGTCTTGGAAAAAATAAAGTGAGTCAGATTTGGAAAACAGTTTTGGCCACAGATAATTGGTAAATATTTTAAGGAAAAGTCAAAAAATTTCATTTAATGTGTTTCAAAAAGTGGTGATTTTATTTCAGAACAACTTTTTATACATATTAGGAGTTGCCAGGATTTAATTAAAGTCGCCCCAAGGCAGTATTTCACACTTTGGTCTCTGTTTATTAAATACATTCAGCTTGACCATCACATGAAGGAGATCCTAGTGACTCTCTATTACTTAATCCTTAAAGGCCACAAGTTGTGCTATTGACTTAAAACACCTCTTCAGTTCACCACAAGAAGGAACTCCACAGCTATCAACCAACTTGATGAGAAAGTCCTCTTGCTTTCTATGTGGCTTCCAGGAATACCAAAGAGTAAGGGGACACTGTGCATCTCCAAACATAGCAGCTCACAAACAACTAATGAGTAGTGCAGAGGTGGGACCACCACCTGCAATAGGATTTCTCACTCTTCTGACTAAATTTGCTAAGAGAATCCGAGACCTCTATTAATAGCAATCACAAACACGTTGACATTCTTCTGAGTAACTAGACTTATTATTTCCTCCAGAGAGATCATAGAAATGTCTGAGTTGAAGGCACTTCTAGAGATCATCTAGTCCAACCCCCAGATATAATAAAGTGTTCCATATCCTAGCCAGTGCTTAAAACTATCACTTCACGGAATGAAGCACCCTGTTTGCAATCCTGTTGCTGCTTCTAAAATAGACTCCAAGGCTCCTTACGTACTGAAGTACAAAGTACATCTATTCCTCCAGTCCCAAAGCATTTAAGTATAGCAGCCAGCAGTCTCACTCTCTCTTTTCCACTTGCATAGGAAGCCAGAAAGGGATACTAGGATGGTAAGAATGTGCTGGTTTTCAATGGTACACGCAGGTCATCACTTCCAAATCACACATGAGTAAGGGATGTTAAAGCAAAACAGTGAAAATGAGAGATGAAAAGTGAAAAAAGAAAAGTAACTCCCACCTCTATAACACTATTTTGCATCAGAGAAGGTGGCTTAAAGCACCAAAGTTTTATACTTTTATTCTGTGGCCATAGAAACCCTCAATCTTCATGCCTTCTCCACAGATAGCTGTTGAATCCTTTTCACACAGAGACACTCTCACAGTATTTTTCTCAGAGCTCACAAACAAAACCCAACTTTCACCCTATCCTAGAATCTGATCCTAACAACACAACTACTTGTCCAAAAATTATACTTACCACCCTAACTCCACCCTCATCAATAAAAAAAGCCAAACAGTTTCTTCCAACTCCTTATTCTTGGCCCAGCACCCTCCTATTAAACCTTAGTCCCTGAGCCCAGCTTTATGTAGAAGCAAGGGCAAGATGTCAGGCATTTGTAAAGCCAGGTGGAACCAATCTCAGCAGAGCTCTTCTCCCCACCTAAACCACTCAAAAGCCATGATCATCTGATCAGCCTCTGCTGGGAGACCACAAACTGATTGGCCACACAGGGCATGGTCAATGTTTCTTGGTGGCACAGCTGAAACCACTTCTCTCCCAAGCAGGAAAATAAACTCATTACAACCTTATGTTTTGTTACACCACCTTCCTCCTTCTCTCCCTCCCCAGAACTACTGCCCTCTGTGCACATGCAGCCTTCCAGACTGCTCTGTTCCACCACACCAATAAAAATCACAATCAAGATCCGTGTTCCTGGAACTCTTAGAAACTCTATGCATGACTATAAGCTTTCACATCTACAGTTAAAAATGTCACATCTACTTCAACACAGGCTGCTTGCTGTAATATCACAAACACAAAACAAGGGCTTTTATCACTGCTCTGGAGACAAGAATGATGTTGTGTCTGTCTTTCATCAGGGCCACTTGGATGATCCATTCAGTGGTATGGTGGAGAAAGAAAATCAATGACACCATCATTCACTGATCAGTGAAACAAGAGAGACCCCAGTCAGCCACCTGCAGGGCCATTCTTTGCCATCAGTCATTGTCCTTCAGCTGTTTAGCTGGAAAATTATGTAAATTATGCAAAGAACTGGAAGGACCATTATAAACAATTACTTTCTGGCTACCTCTCTGGAGCTGGAAATCAGAGGGAAGAATCTTGGAGCTAGTGGGTCTACAGTGACCTCTCATTCACTCCAGAGATGATAAGTAAATCTGGTGGAATCAATGGACTAATACGGGGATGAGGCTGAGAAAAAGACTCGCCCTTCTCATCCAAAGAGTGCCTACATCATTGCTCCCTGGCTCCCTGCTGACCTGGGCTCTCATTCTCCTCTGCAGAACATCCCAGGGGATCATGTTCCCCAGCACAAAGAGTATGCAAAAATACCAGTAGATCAAAATGACAGTTTTGAATGCTATCAGCTGCAAAGACAGTGGCAATTCAGGACAACCATATCTGTAATACAAGACGGACAGCAGTGATATGAATAACTTTGCTTTTAATTTGATAGCATGAATGTGCTATGCAATAAGCTGAAAATATTATGAGATCCCCCAACTTGAATCTCCGCCAAGCAAACTATTTTTAGCAGAATGTGTTTAGCTTGCTTGTTAAAGATTTAAACCTAGGCAATAATTGCAGTTACTCTTCTGTGTGATTTAAGTAGGCAACATTTATTAATGTCCAGTGGTTAAGTCAACTCTTCCAAAGTAAGCCACAAAGACTTCAAGCAATGAAGAGACAGGATGATATCCTGGCTGAAGGAAGTAAACCCTGTGATCTAAGTAAGATCTGATCCACAAAACCCAGCTTATTAAGGTGGTATGGAGCAAAGAGACATGCAGGTTATGAAGGGGAATTTGAATTATCCCATTGAAGGTAAAATAATAACTAACTGATTAGAGCAAACTGTCATAGATTTTATAAAACCAGTTATTTCTTGCAGGTATAAGCTGTTGGATTAGAGTAAGCACATGCGAGAGTTGAATTCAGATAAGGAAAGAGATTCATCTGTGATCAACCCCCTGATCCATGTTGTTATTCTGTGTTCACACACCTTAAATCAGAGTTCAGTATCCTGCATATTCACTCTTTAAAATGCCAAGGTTGAGCAGCAAAGTTCTCCTGCCCTGTCTCTTTTGCAAGTGTACAGGTGTGTACAAGCTCTTTAGCAACAGATAAAACAGGATATAATCACCCTGCATGCTGGGAGTAATGGAAATTGCTTTTGGGGGTGATATTCTGTGCACTTGGAATAGCTGGCAATTTTTGCTCCATTCTTTTATGTTGAAAAAAATAAGTCTACAAATAGATCTACCTGCTTTAGCTCCTTGTACGAAACACCTCATTAAGTAGAAGCATTTTTTTTCCTAAAGAAGCCTGGTACATATCCAATGGGTAAAAGGATAAATTACTATAATCTTTGAATACACAAGACTACATTGAGTGGGTATTTCATAGCTGCACAAAGCCCATAATTGCACTTCTGCCCTAGAGGTAAGTTTTCCTGAAGCATAAGTGCTTCCAGATGCCATACAGGGATCATGGTCCTTGTCAAGACAGCAGAGCTTTACATCCAGTTAATTGTTATCCCCAGATGTATGTTTTGTTTTGTTTTTTCATTGAGTCTACTTTTCCAACAGTCATTCAAGCAAATGTGCTCACTTCCCAGTTCCCCCGCAATTCCCCATCACAGTGTAGCAAAGTGCAGATTTTGCATGGCTACATTCCAAACTCCATGGTGCTAAAGTCACAGCAGCAATGGAAAAGCATGTAGCCTCCATAATCATAATGTAGGAATTGAACTGGAGGTGACTCAGTGGTAGTCAAACAGATGCTATATGAAAATAGAATGGTTTCTATGTACAGGGTGGTTAAACCATGGAGTTAGTACTTAACACGTGTAGCCATTGTAGTTGTGCTTTTCAGACTGTCCTTCAATACAGACTACTTATATTGATTGCCCTTACCACTCCTCCTTCCCTCAGAAAATAACCCAGTTTTTGCAGTCAACAAAAGATCACTTAATCTTTGTACTAAGAAAAGGCTTGACATTTACAGCAACCTACTCCTGATCTCTTTGGTGTCTGTTCTCTGGATTCCCCCAACAGGGAAACCCACACTATTCTGTTGGCTTCCTGTTGAAAGATGTCACCGTCTTATGACAAAACGCAAATGTATGCCATAACCTTAAAGGTCTGGAGATAGAGATTTAAAGCTCAGTCAGCAACTGGGCCTCAAAAGGTTGCATTTTCCTCAGCAAAGTTCTCTAAATTTTTGGAAGATCTGAGAACTACTTTGTTGTTGTTGTTTGTTCATAAACAAAAAACAGAGGGAAAATGCTTCTCCTCTGAATATGCCTCTCCTAAGCTTCTGTCAGACCAGAAAGCAAAGAGGTTGTGACAAGTCTTCTTCTTTTGGGGGCTTGTGCCAAGGCTAGGATTTGGATCTTATGATTTGTTATCACAGATAATTTCCATTTACATTCCCCATTGTAAGAGGAGGGCAAGGAAGGCCACTTGGTACACTGTGAACTTTCAGGAAACAATGCTGAGCAGCATGTCCTTGTGCTCCTCCCTGTACTGAAACTTCACCAGTTCAGACAATTTCTTCCTGTTGTTGCAATTAACCTTCAGAGAAAATTAGTAACTACAATCTTATGCGTATGAGGGACTGATCCAGATTATTAGCCTAGAAACTATGTCCTTATTGCAATTCTACAGCTGTTTCTCCTTCCTGGATGAAATCTTGACCCCTTCTCCACAGCCTGGCACTGCTTGCTCACTCAAAATTAAAGGATGGGTATCTTCAACAAAGAGAGAGGTGATCACATCTTCCTTAAATGGGACACTGGAAATTAAAAAGTCTTCCCCTCACCCAGTGCTGATCCTGAAAGAACCTACAGAAAATCCAAGCACAGTTTTACCTGTAATCTGGCCCAATATGCTAAACGTTTCAAAGTAAAAAGCCGGGGTCAGCATCATCTCTGACAAACAGAACACGATATGCTTGGATGAGGAGCTTTGGGGGGTGGGGATCAGCCTCCCTGGGGATCTGTGCTTGGCTCCTCTTCATACATTGCCTGCCTCCAAGCATAAACTCCCACCCTTCCCAACTACCCCCCACCCCTCCTCAAATCAGTTCTGTTTCATACTCACCATATCATAAACATTCAGAATCACCGGTTCATTTGCCATTGTTGATTGCAGCAAAGGCTGGATTAAAACCTTTCGGTCCCTGCCAGATGTGTGCTGCTGCCCTCGGGGTATGGTTTTACCCTGAGCCAGACAGAAGGAAATGCCTCATCTTACAGTCTCCGAAGGAAGGAGCGTGGAGGGAGGAGGAAAGGAGGGAATTCTCGCGGTTGGGGAGGGTAAAGTTGGTTGCAGAGAAGGCTTGGGTGGGTTTGCTGGTTGTATAGGGTTTATTTTACCCCTTCACAGCAGGACAGATCCGAGGTTTCTAACTCTGTAGCATACCTCGAGGTCTGTAGACTCGTACCCCCTGTAACCAGGCATCGTCCAAGCTTGTAAATCCCGATCCACAGAAGACAGACTGTGAGCCCAAAGATAAACCCTCTTCCAGCACCGTGAGACAGGCGGGTGATAGCGTGGAAGGGGGGTATCTCTCGGCGTCCTTCTCGGCAGAGTGACGCGCTGCTACAGCGGAGAGCTGCCAGCAACAGCCAATAAACCGGGGCACCAAAGCACGGAGCAGGTCCGGAGCACCGATGTTCGGGGCCCGCCGGGAGCCAGGACCTGTCCGAGGCTCTGGAGCTCAGCCCGCCGGGCGCCAGGAGGTGTCCGCCGAGCCGGGTGCTGTCGGTGGAGCCGGGGCTCGGCCTGCTGGGAGCTAGAGCCCGCTGGGAGCCTGGAGCTGTCCGGCGTGCTGGGGTTCGGGACGCCGGGAGCCGTCTGCTGAGCCGGGTCCCGCCGCAGCCGGGAGCTGTCCGCGGTGCCGCGGCTCAGCCCGCGCTCAGGCGCTCCGTGGAGGGCTCTCCGGCCCCGGCAGGACATCGCGCAGAGGCTGTGCCAGAGAGGCTCCAGCGCGGGGCTCGGCGGTGGGAGGAGGAGGAA
This sequence comes from Megaceryle maxima, assembly GCA_024605025.1. Taxonomy (NCBI): domain Eukaryota; kingdom Metazoa; phylum Chordata; class Aves; order Coraciiformes; family Cerylidae; genus Megaceryle; species Megaceryle maxima. The sequence continues at coordinate 83,781 of JANHGN010002166.1, forward strand.
GGGGGCGGCTGCCCCCGGGGCAGAGGGGGGATGCTGCAGCCCCCATCCTGCCCGCAGCCTTGCAGGCAGACCTGGCGTCGGCGCCGGAGTTAGCGGGCTGCTCTCCGCGGGAGATAGCGCGGGATTACCCGGCGCTGGGGCTGCAGGGAGGAAGACGCCGAGCGGGCGATGCTTCCAGGCACGGTGCGGGGTCGGGCACCCCCAGCTATGCGTGCCCGGCTCTCCGCCACGGTCAGCCCTTATTTCGGGATCAGCTCGTCCCGAGCCGGGCAGCCCCTGCTGACTAACAGCCGGGGGGACCTACCCCGTCCTCTGCTGGCTGGATGCATCTCTGCACGGCACACACGGTGGGAGGGCGGGGAAGGGACGAAGCGACTGGGCAGGGCGAGTAGTTTCACTTCTGGCAGCGGCAGGATCAGGAGTTTCTTCCGTCCTGGAGCTACTTTACACTCGTGTTAGACCCGGGCAGCTCTGCAACGTCTTGCCAGCAAACGCTCCCCTCTGATCTGCATGCGAGAGTCAACTATAAAATCCACTGCGGTAAATTCATCTTCCTTTTGCTCCTCCTCTCTCATTAAGGGGAGAGCAGGGTCTGTGAGGGTGCTGGGAAAGGGTGCAGCTGAGGGTGGCGGGGAGAAGGGGGTTCTTACACCCAGAGATTTGCAGTGGTGTAGGAATTAGCACGCTGACCTTAAACACCACCGCAGACTCGCTCTGAAGCAGCCCCCCCCTAAAAAAAAAAAGATGACCTCATCTGAGTTGGAGGCGTATCCGAGGCTCTCTGCCAGCTCACAGCCAACCAGAGCTGAATGAAAATTGCAGGAAGCCCGTTACATCAGCAAAGCCCAGCATGCCCCAGCCCTTCCCTTCCCTACACTGTCTTCACACGCATGGGAACCATCCCGTCCGGGAGAAGGGCTCACCTCCCTTTGTAAAGAGCAGAAAGGCAAGATCATAGAGCTGTAGCCTCGCAAATGCCGTGTTACATAGCGTGTAGGAGGATCTGCGGTGAAGGCAGGCAGCACAGGAGGAAAGTGAGTCCACGTCCTGCATAGCTAAATGCCAGCCTGACAGAGTCAGACATAAAACTTTGCCTCCAGCACCCGTGCAGACGAGACCCAGAACTGCTTTGCTCTACCATCGCACATTTGCATTTTGAAAGAGCAAAGCCACAGCCTGGCCCCGGGCATGACAGCATGCAACGTGACAGGCACTCCAGCACAGCAATTTCACCCAGGTTAGTCATTCCATGGATGGGCTTGGCAATTCCATGTAGAAGGGCTGGGCCAGCACTCCAATGGCCCCTCGGCCCCCCACCCACCAACTTCCCTGTTATGTGCCAGTAACAATCGGGCCTGCTAGAGCAGTTTGTGCAAGTGGGAAAAGGGGTCTCCTCCTCTTCCTCCCCTCCATCTCAGAGTCCAGATACTGCTCAGGAGGCAGACTGAGGCCTCATCATCATTTTAAAGACTACGAAGCAAGGAAAAGCTCCCTCTGCAAGGAGCTAAGCACCATCACTCATACCCTAACTTGGAAAACAAGCCTCCTACTGAATCCCACAGGTCTCCTGCTAAACTGTGAAAGACACCCTGACATTGTCATTTTTGGATATGTGTCCTGCTCTGGTGATGGTGATGTTTTAAGGAGACTTGAAAGGAGAAAGATTCTACCAACTGATGTAATTGGAAAAGAAAAGCAGCACACGAGCTCTTCCCACACTTGTCCACATGCTTACTTGCTAAATTAACTCCAATGTCTGCTGTGCCCAGAGTTCAGTAAAATAAATTAAGAGACTTAAACCAGATCCCACATTCCAGACATCTATAAATATCTAGGATTTGGGGAAAGTGACAGGCAGCCACAAGCTTAAACGTTTTGTCCTGTAAACATCTCTAAAATAATCATCTAACGGTGGGGGAAATAATAATAATAATAATAATAATAATAATAACAACAATAATAATAATAAAAAGCTATGAATTCAGGCCAGAAATCCACTTCTAGATTTTAGCAATAGAAGGGAAAAAATTAACCCAAAACCTCATCTTCTTGCTTTAAAAGATCAAAGCCAATCTAAATGTTCATTTGTTATTTGAAAGACTTTTGCTGCAGGAGAGACAGTAAATGTCACTTGCACATTAAGACCTGGATTAATTCTCCGTAACTTGAAAGATAACTGCGAGAGCTACATTATGAATGTCGTTGCTCCAGGCTCCCTTTTCTTTCCCTTCATGGAAAGAAGTTGTTCCACATGATCACTTGCCCTCATCAGTGTTTCAGTGATCCTTTGAAAGTTCCTTCTTCTACCCCATTCTATTCTAGGCAACCTATTCTAGCTCCAGAGAGAAGGGATCAGTCTGAATACAAACATCTTAACATTAATATAAGCTGTTTAACAGTCACATAAACTCTTTACAAGGCTTGGTTTGCTGCACTGAAATTTTATCAACTCATAATTTTATCAGCTCAGGCTGAACCAGTCAAGAAATGGAACTGTTCTGTTTCAGGGGCACTGAGTAAAATCCTTCAGATAGCCCCACTGCTGACAGGTACCAGAGTCCCAAGTCTTGCCATGTAAAAGCTTTAAAATTTAAGTGAATTGCAAACACAGAGGAAAAGGGTGATTCTTACTGCTCATTAGAGCTTTGGGATCTGTTCTGAATTCTTTTAACCACTTATGCTACTTTTAGGACATAGAAGAAACACACATTTTTCCCATACATATGCCTAAAGCTAGACAGCACCTTCATCCACATTTAAGCAGCCTGCTGCAAGGCCTGATTTTCTCAGATTCTTCACACCTGTAGCACTGCCTTCAGAAGGATTCATGTATTTAACTGTGGTCAGCCACACTTACTCCTGGCATAAGTAAGTGTTCATCATCAAGGATCACTGTCTAAAGCAGACCATGTGGCCTCACCTGTGTTCTTAGATCAAGTAAGAGGTGAAAAGGGTTAAAAGGAAAATAATGCTTCATCCAATATGGATTAGGAAACCAAGAATCGGGTACAACTTTCAGTAATTACCTGGTACATCAACCAAGGCAGTGAGAGCTTCAGCCACCTCCTCCAGGAGAAAAGGGGCAGCACTGGGCACTGTTAAGTGCTGTGACATTACACTGGGGTCAAGGACAAAAGAACAGCAGTGCAAGAGAGAGCTAATGAATATATTAGAGGTGATGGTTGTATCTGAGAGCCTGTCTACTTGTGTTGCTATTCAGGAATTCTAGTTTAAACTAACACCTTTCCTTAACTTACACTCACACACTTTCAAAGGCTCCTTAGCAACCAGTAGACAATGGGGTTTTCAAGCATGTTTGACAGTGGGGCTGCCCAATTTACACTTCAAGACATGTTTTAACAGTCTTGTCTCCACATCGGTAAACTCCCCCTGGCTGTTCATTATACTTTTCAACAACTTGTCATTTTGGATTGTATATAGAACTTTTTTTCCCATGTCAAGTTGTCATTATTATCCCATTCTAAATACACTAGCCAAGACTATCCATTTTAAAGGAAGTAAAAAATGGACTTTTTAAAACTAGAGACTGTATTTTTTTCAGGTCCCTGAGACTGGTGGAGGGCATTTGAGAATATAAAGAGAGTTGCATTGTGCTTCTTCCATCTACAGCAATAAATCACCTCCTGGATAGGTGCTGGAGCTTTGTAGTCTTATTCCAGGAGTGTCAGAGGAGGTATTTTAATTGAGAGAGTTTTATCTCCCTTCTACCTGTGACACTTGCCTATACCAGTGAGCTGACTGATTCTGGTCTGACTTGAGTGTGGCATACAGGAAAAAAAGGGGAGAGCACATCAGCACAGCATAGGATGCCAGCAATGGCAGAGGGCTTGTGCTTCACTCTGTGTAAGGCAGTATGTGAAATACCTAACTTCAGATTGCAAAAAGTGGGAAGGGAAAGAACAGCAGTCAAATTTCAACAATTTAAAAGGTTTTATCCAAGGCTGTGAGGATCTGTAGCTGAAAGCTAAGTGCATGTTAGTAGTTGGGGTAACAATGTTAACATTTGCACAGAATTCCTCATGGAGTCACTCTTGATTTTGCATTTTGTCTCCCTTCTCACTGCAGCTACACTTCCCAACTTTTTAATAGTGTTTGTCAGGGAGCAACAAAGGCTGGCAGCTCCTAAAGGGATGGGGACCTGAGCACAGTAACGTGGCTGGTAGGACTTCACTGTCCAGTGCCCTGGCCCACAGCCCATTATTGAGATGCACATGGCAGGCCTGGAGATGGCCACCACATTCAGCCAAGAGTTCAGATTATCAGGCAAGTTCATAAGGATAAGGCACGCCTGAAGTCAAGCTGAGATGTCAGCCCATGGGTCAGGCCCAGTAGGGCAGAGCTGGAGATCAGCATCCTACCAGAGTCACTGGGGCAGGGATTTGTGGCCCCAGGCAGTTGTGCTCCTGGGCTATGGGCAGGCCCCAGGGGAGTATAGAATCACAGAATCATTTTGGTTGGAAAAGACCTTTAAGTCCAACCATTAACCCAACACTGCCAAGTCCACTACTAAGCCATGTCCCTAAGTACCAAGTCTACACATTTTTTTAAATACCTCCAGCTATGGTGACTCAACCACTTCCCTGGGCAACCTGTTCCAGGGCTTGACAACCCATTCAGTGAAGAAATTTTTCCTAATACCCAACTTAAACCTCTCCTGGTGCAACTTGAGGCTATTTCCTCTTGCCCTATCACTTATTGCTTGAGAGAAAAGACTGATACCCACATCACTACATTCTCCTTTCAGGTAGTTGTAGAGAGCAATGAGGTCTCCACTGAGACCTCACACAACATATATAGAGACTTTCAGATCACAGAGCGGGCATAGGCACCTTACAGTCTTCTGGCTCACACAGCAAAGGATGCAAGAGCCTTGAACTCCATTCCCAAGGCAACTGAAGCATTTAACAGGTGAAGATAATCCACAGAAAAGGAGATGGGAGCTTGGTCACTTGCTCCTAATCACGTTCCTTAGCTACTAGAATACACTGTTCCAGCACCATCAAGCTGCCTATTTGATTAGTGTCCAGGTATTAGATGCTCAGGTGTTAGGTCTCTTTCACTCAATCTGCATATCATATTCTGGAGCTGCATAATAGTTGCATTCTAGTCATTCTAGAAAAATCAAAGCTAGTCATACAGGATATTAGTTAAAAAGATGCATATGCACAACTTATTCACAGCATTTATGTATTCCTTATTCTGTCCCTAAGCCTCTCTTTGCAGTCCTTTCATTGAACTTGATCATAAAGAAAATTAAGAAATCACAAGATTGTTGAAAGGGGTCTGAAAAATGCTGCTCATTTGTAATTTTTCTATTGAGTTTCTTAATTGTATGTGCAAAGTAAAATGCAACTTGCAAGCCTTATAGCTTAGTATCAGTGCTAATAGCTTAGCAATTACAAGTGCTCCACTGTCTTTATTTTGATTGTATGAATTTATTTACAAATCACTGTGGTTAGTTGTTCAGGTTTGGTCTTTTTTTCAGAATACTAAAACATTATTTCCTTTTCTATTTTACTTGCTGTTCACATTGAATAATTAGCCAGCAGATACAATAGCATGCTGCAATTCTCTGGGGATGTTACAGCATTCAGACTACACAGGGAACCTGCTAGCTTCTACAGTAACACACCAACCACCACATCTGATGGCAGATACACCCACAACTGCCTTATGACAGGTTCAAGATGATATGCTCTACTGACCAGCACCACCTATAGGTACCAGCATGCCAGCTTTAGTTGGGTCATTTTTTTACTAGTTTTAACCCCCTATAACTCAAAAACATCTGTTAATTTTTAAGAGTGAGATATCGATCTATTCCTAAGCAAAGATGGTCACACTCTAATTCCTCAGGAGTCCCTTGTTTGTTTAGATACAGAGAGTGGGCAGTTCATTCCCTCAGAACAAGAGGGTATGGCTTCAATTGATTCATTGGATCCCTGAAGTTGATTCATCTGAACTCTAAATGTGGATAGCATTTTACTATTTGGCTTAGTGATGGGTTTTGCTTAACCCAATACATTCTGCAAGACATACCCAAAGGGCTGTAACAGGCCTTTGCACATAATCCACATGAGCAGATAGGCTGTGGGTAACCGTTAGACATGTATGCACTACTTACACGATTCTCTATGTAGTCAAGCCAAAATTCACCACAGTGCCTTCTCAAACAAAATTATTCCTATATGAAAAGATCATCAAACAGTTAGGAATGTCTGCTGATAAAGAAAAACCAGCAAGATTTGGAGATGGAACTCAATAGATTTTTTTTTTTTTTTCCCCTCACTCTTCCCACCCCCAAATTTTCCTAAGCCTGCTGTGGCACACATGGCGTAATCTGGCTACCAATGTTTGTGAATATTGCTATAATGTAAGACGAAATCCATACCAAAGAAAACAAGTTTACAGTGTCCCACCCTGGCCCACATTCATTGAGCTTAGTTTGAGGTCTTACTTGGCAATGGCAAACTAATTGAAAGAGCTCACTGACAAAGGCAGCCTGTGGCAGTCCATGTTTTCCTTTATGTGCCTATTTTCAATGACCACAAGAGTGGCCCCTCAGTCACCATTTTCAGTCTTTCACAAAGGACCTCTGTGCTAATTTCTTCCAAGTCTAAATGCAAGTAGATTCTGGTTGACAGTGCAAAAGCAGAAGGCTGCCTCTTTCTTTCTGCAGAGCTACCAAAACCCAAAGCTTCAGATTAAATACATTTGCTATTTAGGAAGGCAGAAGCTATCACAGATGTCTTGAAGTATATTGGTCAGAAATGAATTAATTTATTTATCACTTATTAACAATCCTATAACACAGAAGTCAAATCATCATTTGAACAGCAAGCAAAAAATATGAGCACAGTCATCCAAAGGATGAGGTAAAACATTTCTGTCTTGCAACAGTGATGGAGAAGATTCAGCTGGCAGGTAGGACAGAGAGGCTGGGAGAGGCACAAAAGTGTCTTTCAAAGTTGGTGGAGTTCATGGATGTAAGTATGTCTTTCTTACCCTTCACTAATCTCTTGCATCCAACCTGATTTTTTTGGATGGAACCTTGAGCAAACTGGTCTAGTGGGAGGTGTACCTGCCATGGCAGGGGGGTTGGAGCTAAATGATGTTTAAGGTCCCTTCCAACCCTAAACCATTCTATGATTCTATGCTGTTCCCATCCTGCATCCTTGATAATGTCTCAATTTTATCCTCCAGTTCCAGGACCATGGCTCCCCATGACACATGGAGCTATCCTGCGGTAGCTACTTTCCATACCCAAATACATCAAACTTCTTTTCACCCAATAAAGAATTGGGTAAGAAGAGGAAAAGGAGAGCAGCAGCCCTGGCTCCCCCAGGCAAGTTTAGGCAGCATGTGCAGCAAAGCCTTGGTTCCTCTTTCCCAGGGCTGATTTTCCCCTCAGCAGTCTGCCCTGAGACCCACCCATAGACAGAAGCCAATTTTCCATGACTTCTACTGGTAGCAGAGATGCTTGTGTCAGCATCCCAGCAGAACTCCATTTGCTGCCTTCATTTCCCTGCACACTTTTAACTCGTGAATGCTATGAAATGCCACAAAGCACTAGTGGTATGTCACTAACCACTCCAATTTCACCACAGAGATGCCAACTCCTGACAGGACTACTATCAATAGTCTCTGAATCACTTTGAGATGAATCAGACTGTTCAAATATTTAATAGTCATGCACCAGCTTGGCTGCTTCCTTACCAATTATGAATAATACTTGCATTGAACAAGGAACTAACATTTTTGAAGAAAAATAATCTCTATTTCCCCTGGTTTGTTTCCCCACACTGGCCAATACCAGGGCAACAATTTTAAGACTGCTGGTAAAAAAATGAATTATTGTGTCTCTAAACAAAAAGGGGAAAGATCATTACATGAGTGTTTTCTGAGTAGTTTTTATCTATTTAAATATTCACACCATACTTCCTGCTTTTCAAAGGATCAGGAGGCTAGGTGGCACTGCAGGCTAGCGGACTAGCTTATTATTATTATTATTATTATAAGAATTAATTAAGTGAATTTGGTGATCTTCTCAACAGGCTCCATGGCTAACATATATTTCTTCAACCCTCAATCACTGTAAAATTGAAGGAAGTATATAATTTTGTAAGGTCAGTTTTGGAATGAATAGCAAATAGAAGCCCATTTTTCCTGAAGTACTGCTCAATCTCATTACTTTATATACTTACTTTGGAGTAAGTATATAAAAACGTCAGTATTGCTTCAGACATACATTAGAGCTTGCCTGGCCTGCCAGTTCTTCACTGTGGGTTTCATGAACACTAAAGCACACACATTCCCACCTACAGTCATATCCTAGCCTAAAAGAGACGCTGATATTTGCTGCTTTCTGCTTAAAGCCCTGAAATAAAGTTAAAAATAAAGTAATAAAATAAAATAGCATCATTGCTCCTGTGGTGCCTACTCTGCCTAAGCAGTACACCAGTACTGGACCCTATCTATGTTCCTATTAGGAAAAAATATCAGTAAAGGTGTTATGCAGGTACAGTCCTGCTGGCTCACAAGAATATACACAAGGTCCTATTTCCACCAACAAAGCAAAAACCCATATCAGGCTTGCTCCTCACAGTCAACTCTGTGCCGTGCTCCATCAGTGTCAATTCTGACACCTCTCCCAGTGTCATACCCCACCAGTTCTCTGCATTTTCAAATGCTTCCAGACCACATGCTTTAGCCATGCTTAGAGGCCCCATCTTAAAGTCTACTGCCCATTGATCACTCCCACCATTTCCAGTTATTTTATTCCACACAGAGATTTCATTTATCTTTCTGCGTGTCTTGCAAAAACACTAAGTGCCTGCCTTGCCCTTACCTACATCTTTGTACAGCCCTAATCAAGTCACCTTCTAGAACAACAACAATTCTCATGTATAAAATAATTGCAAGGAAGGATCTCCAGCTCTGAATTAGGGTGAAGATGTTAGTTTGAAGGACAAGCATTTCTAGAATAAAAGCTCCTGCATGATTACTACTTCGAAAAGCAAAATACACCCTTAGCAGTATTCTAACAGAGGCAGGGTAAGTACAAGACACAGCACTTAGAATCATAGAATCATCAAGGTTGGAAAAGACCTCCAGGATCATCAAGTCCAACCTTCTACCTAACACTTCCATGG
>JANHGN010002167.1:0-53013 GCA_024605025.1 Megaceryle maxima
GTGTGCGTTTTGGTTTGGTTTGTTTGTTCTTAGTTTTGGGTTTTTGTTTGTGGGGGTTTTTTTGGGGGGGTGGTTGTTGGTTTGGGTGTTTGGTTTTTTGATGGTGGTGGTTTGGGGGATTGTTTGTGTGGGGTTTTTTTGGTGTATTTTGTGTGTGTGCATTTTGTTTTGTTATTTTGTTTTGTTTTTTCCCTATGGAGCACTAATTTTAAATGATGTCATCAGATTATTCACACTATTTACTGTGGTTTATTGATGCACACTTTAAGATTAGTCAGTATCAGCCTAAATATTAATGGTTTAAAGTTTAACTGACCAAAATATGCAAAGATGACAAAACTTCACTTTTACAAAATTATTATTCATGAAATTGACTGGTGTGTTCTCTATTTCATAACAGGTGTGTTGATATTTTGGAATTGTGTGAACAAGAAGATTTGATGAAGTTTCACTACCACACTTTAAAACTCTACAGCTCAGTTAGTGCTCTAGGTAACACTAGAGTTGCATATGCCCTTTGTAGCCATGTGGACATATCTCAGCTATTTTATACAATAGATAATCAATACTTACCTGGACTCCTACGTTCTGGATTCTATGACTTGCTTATTAGTATTCACTTGGACCATGCCAAGCAAGCCAAACTCATGATGAACAATGAATTTATCATTCCAGTTACAGATGAAACTCGAACTATTAAATTATATCCTGATGAAACAAAGAAGCATGGTTTACCTGGAGTAGGGATTAGCACTTGTTTGAAACCAAGCTTTAATTTTTCTACTCCATGCTTTATTGTGACCAGTGAAGAACGTCAGATATCCAGCCCAGAGATACCCCTTGATACACTTAAATCCAAAGCCATAAGTATGTTAACAGAGGCAGTACAGTGTAGTGGTACTCATATACGAGACCCTGTTGGAGGACAGCTTGCATTCCAGTTCGTTCCTGTTCTTAAATTGATTGCAACATTGCTTGTAATGGGGGTTTTTGATGATGATGATGTGAAGCAGGTGTTGCTTCTTATTGATCCCAATGTGTTTGGAGATCACAAGGAAGAAACAAAAGAGAGGACAGAGAAAGAAGTTGTTACACAAGTTGAAGAAAAAGCTGTAGAAGCTGGAGAGAAAGCAATAAAAGAAACAAGAGCTCCTGCAAAAGGCTTATTGCAGACAAGATTACCAGAATCTGTTAAGCTTCAGGTGACCATTTAATATCAATGTATTACATATGTTCTGCTGTTGATGAAAGGAAGATAGTGCTTTTTGTTTATTCTTGAGTTTATGAGAAGGTCTTTATTCCACTTTGCCTCATATTAGTAACCAGATTTGATGGTGAGGCAATTCTATCTACACTCAAAATAGTTATGCAAATACTTCATTTTTATATAGGTGTATTTTAAAAGAGGGAAGGTTGGACCAGGTGATATTTAAAGGACCCTTCCAACCCAAAGCATTCTACGATTCTATCTTTCCTACGTGTTTTAAGTACATGGAGTGAAAGACTGTGAATGCAATAGGGTATTATCAATCACATAATAAAACTGTATAAATTTGTTACCTTTACACTGTTAAAAGAAAAGTACAGGAATGTCTTGTTTTTACAGTCTGTTGCAGTGTATAGTATCCACTACAGTTCTTCCCCAATTAGAGTTTGTTGAACTGTTGAACTTAAGTCTGTTTTTTCTCTCCTAGATGTGCCATTTACTCAATTATTTCTGTGACTGTGAGCTACAACATAGAGTGGAAGCAATTGTATCATTTGCAGACCGTTATGTATCAAAATTGCAGTATAATCAGAAATACAGATACAATGAACTCATGCAAGCCTTGAACATGTCTGCTGCTTTGACTGCCAAGAAGACTAAAGAATTTAGGTCTCCTCCTCAAGAACAGGTAGTATTAAACAAATTCTTTGTGAAGATAAAATAGAGCTCTGACTTCTACACTACCACTGGAAGTGATAGAGAACCAAATTGAATTTGAAATAAAATTTAGATGGCACGAAGTACTTAATGTCAGAATGCTTGTTCCTGTACTCCAGAATTCAAGCTCTAAACAAAGTTGACATAGGTTTCGTCAAGAGTATAAAAAAAAAAACATTGCTTCCCAATGCTGACTGATGATCTGAGATTCACCCAGTACTGCAAGATAATGATAATTTGATAATTTTAATTGCTAAAAGTTAGCATGAAGTTAGTGTTGTGTTAACATCTGTATGTTGGAAATAGTCTTTTCTACTTCTAGGAAACAGCTTTCTTATTAACTAGCTGTATTTTGATCTTAGTTGTAACTGAAGCTTATGAAGCAACATTAGTATTGCCTTTAAGCTGTATTAGAAATCTATGTTTTATGCTTATTTGAATATAAATTGATTATAAGCAGGTAAAGTATAGCAGTACTGGGGCCTGTTCTGTTTAATCTCTGGATGAGGGGTGCACCCTCAGTAAGTTTGATGATGATGATACAAAGCTGTTGTGGGAGCATAGATACTCTTGAGGGTAGGAAGACACTTCAGAGGGACCTTAACATGCTGGATTGATGGGCTGAGGCCAATTGTATGAGGTTCAACAAGGCCAAGTGCTGGGTCCTGTGTTTGCATCACAACAACCCATGCAATGCTACAGATTTGGGGAGGAGCATCTGGAAAATGCTGGATGGAAAAGGACTTGTGGGTCTTGATTGGCAGACAGCTGAACATGAGCCAGCAGTGTGCCCAGGTGGCCTAGAAAGCCAACAGCATCCTGGCTTTCATCAGAAATAGTGTGGCCAGCAGGACTAGGGAAGTGATCATGCCCCTGTACTTGGCACTGGTGAGGCCTCACCTCGAGTACTGTTCAGTTCTGGGCCCCTAACTACAAGAAAGACATTGAGCTGCTGGACTGTGTCCAAAGAAGAGCAATGAAGCTGGTGAAGGGACTAGAGTACAACTCTGACGAGGAACAGCTGAGGGTACTAGGGTTCTTTAGTCTGGAGAAAGGAGGCTCAGCTCTCTACAGCTACCTCAAAGGAGGTTGTAGCAAAGTGGGGGTTGGTCTCTTCTCCCAAGTAATGAGTGACAGGATGAGAAGAAATGGCCTCAAGTTGTGCCAGGGGACTCTTAGATTGGACATTAGGAATAGCTTATTCACTGGAAGGGTTGCTAAGCAGTAGAACAGGCTGCCCAGGGAGGCGGTGGAATCAACATTTATATTTAAAAAATAAAATAAAATTAAAAAAAAAAAAACCAAAAAAAACCAAACACATTTAAAAGACATGTAAATGAAGTGCTTAGGGACATGGTTTAGTGATGGGTTTGGCAGTTAATGGTTGGACCTGATCTTAAATATCTTTTCCAACCAAAAAATGTTATGATTCTATGTGTTAGGCTATCTCAATGTTTTAACTATTTTTTAATTCCCTTAAAGATTAATATGCTGCTGAATTTTCAACTGGGAGAGGATTGTCCCTGTCCAGAGGAGATTCGGGATGAGTTATATGAATTTCACGATGACCTTCTAATTCACTGTGGTGAGTGGCAAGCTTTTGTTACATTTTTTAATTGTTTGTGGTTTTGACAATTTACATGAAAAAAAAGAAGAGATTACTAAAAAAAAAATACTAGTATGAGGGGTTTTTGTTAGATGTGCTACTGTCCACATATTGACTTCCCTGTCACTGACTTCAGTGGATATTACAAAAACATGGGAAACTTGTGCATGGTTACATTTCATTATCATATGTCTATTAAGTATTATCTGGTATTGTTCTAGTTTAGATTTAATTAGACAAAATAAAAATTATCTAAACAAGAAGATTGGATTATCTTAAAAGATTTATATAGGCTTGTGTATGTGTACAAGCAGGCAAAAGACTGAAAGATATATTAGTGCTGTGAAGCTCAGCAGTAGAAAATTTCATGAAAAAGACTGGCTGAGGAGTGCTGCTGCTGCTTTAGTTTAGTTTCCTAGTGTATACATACCTGTGATGGTCAACCACTATAAAACACTATTGCACTGCAGATTACAGCTTTAGTTGCCCCGGTTGTTGAATTTGCATTTCCTTTAGGGTATCTTCAAGGGTGAGCTATATCAGATACCCTGTGTAATTTATGTGGATTATCACATTTTATATCCGATGCCAAAAAACTTTTGTTAAGTCTGTTGGGATCTTTGTCTAAGCAAGACAGTTATGGAATTATGAGTCCATTTACAATGATACCAACATTTACAGTCTGAGTCATCTAGTAATTACTGCTCATTCCCAATAATTACGCAGTTAAAACTGATATACACAAGCTTTTACTATCTACCTACTTGGTAAATATATTGATAGTCACTCTTCCAGTGCATGTCTTGGTCCTATGGTTGATGGCACCTATCTTGTTCAAGAAGAAGGGAACAGCATCATTACAGTGAATTCACAGCATCTCAAGTTCTTCCCCTGGAAGAGTATGATAGTTTTAATAATTTCTTCTTTCTCCTCCTGTTTGCATGAGGTCACTTTTAAAAGCTTACTAATACAGTCTGCTTGTTCTCTGAAGACAGTTTTACCCAGTTCATGGACTTGCATTCTTTTAGTGAGTTGTAATTAACAGTTTGTGATTTCTGTAGCCTACCATTCCGCACCTGTATTGTTAAGGCTTCTGCTATCATCTTGTGCTGCTATTTCTGAGTACCCCATTAGAATCTCTGGCAACCATTAAGCTGTGGTTTCATAATAAGCCAATTACCATTTTTCAACTACGTCAGCCGTAGCATCAGACAAAGACAGTGGGTATCTAGGTTGTGTTTCATCAGCTTATTTCTGAAAATATTCTGTAAGACAGTATTAGAAGTCCTTAAAACAAGATTTGTATCTGTAAGGTTAGCTGCATTAGAGATGGGCATTTAGTTGGTTTAATGTAGTTTGGTTCTGACAATCCTGTGTTGATTGTTATTCATCCTTGCTTATTAAAACTCTTATTAAAAACTCTTTCATTCCAGCATTTTTCTTCCCAATGTAAAAGTGAATAGTTAGTATCCCAATATATACTCCTCTTTCTCCCCATTTTTATTTAGATACCATCATCTTCATTTTTCAGTCACTTAGCACTTGATCTGACCTCTGGTCTTCAAAGATAATGTCTATTTGGCACCTGAGAGTTCTTCGAGAGTCTAGGATGAAGATTATGGAAGACTCTCTATTTACATGGAAATTTGTTAACTTTGCAGTATATTTATTTACCTTGAAGTTTTGGAGGTGGTGTCATTGAGTTAGTTTAGCTGCTGACCTCTCCATCTTTTCATAAGGCCAAACCCTAATGATTGTCTTGTTTTTTTTACTTTTTAGGGGTGTTCTTTAATTATTTTTACTACATTATAAATATGTTGAATGAGAAACAATTTAAAACATAGAAAGTACAATCTCATGATTCAAGTAGTTTAATGATCATCTGGACTCTAAACAAAACCGTATTTGTTACTTTGTACAGATTTATCAGAGGTGGTCACTGTGGATAAATGCTCCTCATTATCTGTGTCCTGACTTAGTCCTGAAAATCAGTACTGAGCAATCACAGCTGCAGAAAAAATGAATAGGAGTAATGCTTGGAATATTTAATCAGCTTTTTAATATTAAGTATAGTTTGCGATCTAAGTGGAAAAATATGTATGCAATCAAGTAATTAAAAGCTGCTTCATAATGAATATACATAAATAATCTCAATTAAAGTTATTCAGGAAATCCTAATCCTATTATATCGTAACTGTAAGTGGATAATTTTGCAAGCAAAATAATAGTCCTCTATCATCATTTTTGTGTGTAATTTCTTGGTTATAAACAAAAAACAAACCAACCAAACAAAACCACCAAAAAAAACAACCAAACAAAAAAAACCCTACAACAAACAAAACCCAATACCAAAACAAATTTACAGCAGATTTTACTGCATCATATCAAACTGACACTTATCTGAGTTGGAACCATCTGTTCCAGTGCCCAGACCTCTGCCACTTGAATTAAGCGATTAGCCAGTAGCGGCATGAGATGGTCAGTTTCTGAATGGGCTGCAACTCTTAAGAGGATGCAGAATGAATAATGAATTATCTGAAGCAGTGAATGAGACCCTGATCTGGAGCAGTCACATACCCCATACTTTCTTAGTTCCTTTTTTTAACACTAGTTTTAGCCTCTTCAGTTTATTCTTTTCCCTCTGCTCCAGTTTGTATCTCTTTAGTATTCTGTCTGGAAATATTTTCCTTTTCTCAATTTCTCTTTGACCAGCAACCAAACAGCAAAAGTTTACATTTCAGCTTGGCACAATTAACTCTGGGCTGAAGGGAACCTGCTTAGATGTTATGTGCTTCTGCACATAACACATGTGGTATCCAATCATCACAAAGAGGTGTGAAAGATTTGAAAATGTTTTGAATGTTTGTGAAGCAATGTAGTGAACAGAACTGTATTAATAAACTACCCTGTGAAATGGCATCCCATCTCATCATACACATTTTCATGAAAACATTTATCATTGGCATAATCTCTGAACATCTGCCTTCTTATGGTTTTAAATTCAGTTAATATGTTTGTTTATGACATGAATATGTTGACTGAAAAGTTGTACTGTACTTCAGGATACAATCATACATTTGTTTCACAGAATCATGGAATGTTAGAGGTTGGAAGGGACCTCCTTTCCTCAATGTGCTTTGAGATGGTGGCCAGAACAAGCTGTTCTGTCACCTTTCCAGGAATGGAAGCTTTCTTGAGCCTACATTCTGCAATATGAAACAAAGGATTATAAATTTAATCAAGTATGACTCTGAGTCAAAAGTAATTGAAATAGTAGAAAAATACCACCTTTTTGGTCATAATACTGAAAAAATAACACTATAAATCTGGATATAAGGAGTATGTGTAGTGAAATAAACAAAATTTGAGGAGTGATGCTGTCCTTACTACATTTTTTTTTCCCTGTATAAAAGTTCCTCGTTTAAAAAAAAAAATAAAATCCTGTAGATAATTTTTTTTTAAATATTGAAGAAGTTAATCTTAAAAGGTTAAGTTTTGTTTTTAACCAGTTTTATTATCTGCAAAGGTATTCCACTAGAAGAGGAGGAAGAGGAAGAGGAAGATTCCTCCTTGACTGGCAAACTCCGTTCTCTAGTGTACAAGATCAAAGGTCCGCCAAAGGCAGAAAAAGTAGAACCTAAGGAGGAAGAAGAGAAATCTCCCAGTAAGTTTTCTTTCCATGTAAATACATGATGCAAATATTAAAGGTGCATGGTTAACAAGCACACAAGAGTGTATTTTCTAATAAAACTTTATAAGCAGACTGAAGAAAGAGCCTACCTGTTTAAGTTCCTTCTCTCTCTCAGAACAATTATCCTACTTAGTGAACACCTTAGATTTATTTTTGTTTAAGATTGTTAAACAAGAAGATAATATGAGTGGAATATTTTGGGTCCAAATCATTAACTTTGGGGTTGAAAATATGCATTCTTTACAAAGAAATGTAGAAAGTTAATGTTAGTACAATAATCATAGACTCAAGCATTCCAAATTTGTGAAGTTTCCATTTATATGTTGGGTTTTTTTCAAATGCAAAATCTTTCTTCCTTACAGCTTACTACCATTTCATTTTTTGTTTGCTTCATGAAAAGCCGTATGCATCTAAGTACCAAGATATATGTGACAAAATGGCTTCACAGTTCTTATTTTTTGTGTAAAAAGGGCTGGTTTGCACTTATTTCACTTGACGCTGGTGGTGAATATATGCATTCATTAAAGACTAACAACTTATTCTGATTTATCTCAAGCATCACATACAAGCACATCTATACATCCATATTATAGTCTTTCTGAACTTAAAGAAATATTCAGTCTATTTGACTAATTAAACAGAAGAAACATCTTTATTTTCACACATAAAAATTCTGCATTTGTAAATGCCTGAGTTAACAGAATTTTCTAGAATTTAGTATTGATATTTTTTTCCTGAAAAAATGTCTCTATAAATACCATTGCCCTTTACTGTGAGCTTTCATGTTGCTTAAATATGCATGAGAAGAACAGACATCATTTACCAAAGAACAATATATATGGGCGAATGTATATTACATCACTGAAAACCAACCTTCCAACTGTCGCAGCTGAATAAGCACAACAGAGAATTAAGAGCATCTGTGAAACAATACAATAATTTATTTAAAGTGAATTAATTTAATGATGCTTAGGAGTAAGACAGTAGATAGTCTTTATTGCTCTGTTTTCAGATTTGTAATGCCCTATGGCAGCGGTTTATAGAACCACAGAATGGCTGAGGCTGGAAGGGACCACTGGAGGTCATGTGGTCCAACACCCCTGCTCAAGCAGGGACACCTAGAACACATTGCCTGGGACCATGTCCAGAATGCTTTTGAATATTTCCAAGGATGGAAACTCCACAACCTCCTTGGTCAATGTGTGCCAGTGCTCAGTCACCCTCACGGTAACAGTGTTTGCTTTTGTTCAGATAGCCCCTCCTGTGTTTCAGTGTGTGCCCATTGCCTCTTGTTCCGTCACTGGATTCTGAAAAGAGCCTGCCTCTGGTTTTTTTTTTTTTTTTTTTACACCCTTTTCTTCAGTTTTTTATATACATTGATGAGATTGCCCCTGAGACTTCTCTTCCCTAGGCCCAATAGTTTAAACTCTCTTGGTTCATGTTGAGTAGATGGGTTAATAAGCTTTTTTCTCAAAAACCTTGACACTACATGTTACAAGGCACTGTGGAGTTTGCTTGGACTTGATTCATATGATTTATGTATCAACTGATAACATATATATCCATTTTGTATATTGTATTAAGAGAAAGCTGTGCAAAGCTTGACAGATGTTAATCAATTAAAGTTTAAATTAAAATTAGTTCTTGTAAGAAACGTAAGTGTAGTTTAATCAAGGTTATTCTACTTTGTACCTTCTGCAGAGAGGAATGATGAATAAACTTAGCACTGTAATTCATAGTTTTTGTAATACAAAAAGGTGGAAAGTTTTTGTCTTTTCTGTAAAAGAATAAATTAAATTGACATTTGTTATTTATGTGAAAATGTCATGTGCTTGCCATATTTCATGTCTGTCTTATTAGTTTACCATACCTAATGGCATAAAGCAAGCAGAAAAAGAGACTAGGAATTAGTTTAATCAAGTTTCCTTCTTATTCCTACAACCAGATTCAGAAGCATTATCCAGACAGTATGTGAACAGGGTATTACAGATACCTTCCTATAATGTTTGTTACAGAGGTTAGTTCAACCCCTTTGCTATCTGACAGCAAAACAGAGTTAGTTTGTAAATGGAAGACAGAAAAGTCCTACATCCTGAAGTTACTTCAAATTCTGCCTGTTTTAGTTGAGTAGCAATTTGTCATTATTATTTCATCTCTAAAATCTTTCATGTTGCATTTTGAAGTTACATTGTTCCTTTGGCTCTGCTTCCTCTGCTAAATTATTTACTGTAACTGATTCTGTTACTGGAATGGAACAACTAGGAGGAAAACTAAGTGTTCATATTCCTTTCTACTACTACCTCTTTTTAGGGTACCTAAACACACAAACATACATGCATGTATATAAGCACCCTGAAACACTTGAAATCACAGACTTTTTATTCTGAGCAGTATTCCTGTACATGTACATTCACATAGCTTATTCACTAACTCAGGAGGGGTGTTCACTGTCTAAATAGGCAAGATGGGCTCTGTACTTGTAAATCCTCCACAATCTGCATGAGCATTTTGTTGAACCTCTGCACAACTCACCTGGCTTTCACTACCATGTATTACCCCCAGTGAGGTTGATGTGATGTCAATCTCAGGATCTTTGTCTTTGCTGTCATATGTTGATACTTTTCAGTCTTTAATAGTGACTATGGATGGTGAAGAATAAGTAAGGCAAGAAGCCCAATTCCTCTAGGTCTTCCTTTTAGAAAATAAATCTTTGCTGAGGTTGTTCATTGCCTTTGCGAAACAAGATTGGGTTTTGACAGCTCTAAGTTTCTGTTACACCATACCAAGTATCATGTGCAGAATTATGCACATAACCTGAGGTTGGTCTAACAACCAACAGTAGTAATAAGTGCTCCTCTTCTATTTCTAATTTGCTGAGTTTGGCAATAAGTCTTTGTACAGAAGTGAACAGTTACCTTCATTTCAGATTAAATAATTTCATCAAAAGTTGTGTAAGATTAGACAACAATGCTAATTTATAGCAGGTCTGTTAAGCTTGGTACTAGCTTGTAAATAAATTAAATATTATAGTAATATCATGTGCTGCATGAAAAAGTTCTTTTCCTCCAGTGACTCATCCGTTACTACCACCTTTAATGGTAGTAGGACCTACTCCTTATCTGGGAAGTATTGTTTCTTCTTCAGGCTTCATGTGGATCCTGCTGTCATGAATCAGAAAATATTCACTCCTAAAGCTTCAGTGCACATGTGATTTGGTCCTTGGAACAGCACAGTTTATGTATTTCATATACTGTAGCTTTGAATTGCAAGAAATGCAGGTTGGACAAGTGATAATACAGTGTCTCTAGAAATTCCAGATAATCTCTTCAGATTGATCTTCAGGTCAATCTTGGAGCAATGCATAGTACAAATATGTGTATGGATGAAATCATCCAAACGACAGTGAAAGAATTATTATGCTATGTTACATATATTATAGTATAGTATATACTTGGCTGTAGCTGGACACTGTTAAATATTTAGTCCATGGGTGCACTTCTCCTTTCTCTCCAGAAAATCTGAAATTCAGAGAATGAAAGGAAATTCGTGCCTGTGGTATCCCAATCCTTTTACATGCATGAAGAGGGGTGGTAGTGTGCATGGTGTGTACCTGTTGCTAAGGCTAAAAGTGTCCAGTCTTGACCCTCTTGTCATACATACTCAGGGTGTGAATATTCATAGAAAGGAGTTATTTTCTTAGAGAGAAATCTTCCTTTTCTCTAAGCATGCATTCATCATGGCTACTCAGAAATGGACTTCTATCTTAGAAGAGGAATGCCAGCAATTTAAACTAGTGTTAATGACAAATTAGTAAAATTTGTTTCTAAAACCAAGTAATAATTTCCATAAGGCATGTGTATGGGGGACTCATCACGCAGCATTGAAAGATTGTTAAGGCACCGTAATTTCTTGTTAAAACTTAAAAATTGGAAAAGCATTAGAAACGATTTTAGCTGGTTATTGATGTCACTGTGCCTAGTATTCATATTGCTCCCAGGTTCTGTTACAGGTTTATCTGCTGGCCTGTCCTTCACTTCCTTTCCAAGCCAGGGGCTTGTGGTGTGACAGAAGGGATAGTGTCCCTTACACACAAGAAATGGCAAAGGAAGACCTTTTATTTAAGACAGTGAGTAATATGTCTGCTGCTTTTTATGCAGGTAAAAATGAAAGTCAATCAATGATCTTGTTCATGCATTTTAATTAATCCTGGGCATGAGCATAACATACTCAGAGCACTAAGCAGACTCTACAGTTTTGGAATAATAATATAGGTAGACATGCTGTAATGATTCAGAGCCATTCAACCCAGTACCTTGTTTCAAACAGTGACCGCAAATGGCTATCTAGGGACCAATAGGAATAAACCAATCAGATATGATTCCTATGACTTTAATATTGTCCCAGTCTCCAGTTATTTTCAGCTCAGGAGATTTCCTGAGGTTAAAGAGGTTTATCTTTTTGTATCCCCACTGTGTTGTTCTGGCATTTTTATGCAGTCTCTACTTTAGAACTTTTAGCTTCTGCCATATTTTTGACAGGGAGTTTGAGTGTGCTGTTATACGCTGCGTGAAGAAACACATTTCTTTTTGGCTTAGCTGGTGCCTTATAAATAGGCTTCATTTGATGGCCTCTTCTTGTGCTGGATGAAAAGGTGTGACTGTTGTACGGATTAACATAATGCACTCTATTTAACCATTCCTTTGTTAATAAATTCTGGCTTTTGATTTGACTTTTTGACTGCTAGTGAATTTGAGTTGATGCTGATAATTAAGCTGATATTTTTAGAAGTTGATTTGGAAGCTCTCCTTTTTAGAATATTAAAAAAACATCTGCACATAGTCCTGGACTACTGACTCTAGGTGGCCCTGCTTGAGCATGGTCACGGACTAGATGTCTGTTCCAACCTCAACTATTCTGTGATTTTCATGGATCTGTCTGACAGATCTTATCTCTGTTAACATCTCATAATTCTAATTATATTTTCCTACCTCATTATTTACAGTGACTAAAATGATTTTCATCACCATTTAATTGTCCAGTTTTGTCCTGTTAAGTTCTGCAATTTTTTTTTTTTTTTTTCCAGTTACACTCATATTTGCTATCCTTCATAACTTTGTATCATCAAACTTTTTGTATTTGCTTATCCCCTTCTCAGGTCTTTCAGGAAAGGAAGGTGCTTAACATCACAGAAATAGCATGGATATACACAGAACTTCACGGTTGTTTCTTCCTCTTTGTGACCACTACCATTTACTCCTACCCTCCATTTCTTATATTTCAACTAAAAATTCATCCCTGCAAGCACATGGATAATTGATTTCCCTTAGGCTATTTGCCCTACTGTCTAAAAGTATTCACGTATAACAATATGCTACTTAAAAATGAATCAGAAGAAAAAAATCAAAACCTCCAATGTTACTAAAGCCTAAGAAACACTAGCACTTCTTACGGAGAAGCATTTTCCAAAGTCCAGAGAGCAGCTCTAAAAAGCAGGACTGTTTTGTTGCATTTACACATAGGGACCTCTGTGTAGACAATCCAATCCAATATCAGGAAACAGTTCTGGGTTTGTTTGTTTGCTTGGGGGTTTTTGTTTTGGTTTCATTTTGGGGGTTTTGTTTGGTTTGTTGTTGTTGTTTTGGGGGGTTTTTTTGTGTACGTGTTTGTTTTGGTTTTACATTTTTTATTTGTTCATTTCATGAGACTGTGTTCCTTTATGAAATATTATCTTTGTAATGAAAATTGTAATAAACTTTTAGTTATAGGCATAAATATCTGACTGTTAAGTGTAAAAAAATCACCGCCATAATTGAGTCAGTGCAAATAGTAATTTTGTTGCAGAAGTGGAAAATACCTATGTGGAGTGATTCATATGGTATTTTATATCATCTCACAACAGCAACAGAATCCGAAAGATCACATTATTTTGAAAGTAGTATTTCTTTCAATATTAGATGTGTTGCTTAGAGACATGGTTTAGTGGTGACCTGGCAGTGCTGGGTTAATGGTTGGACTTGATGATCTTAAAGGTTTCTTCCAATCAAAGAAGGGATTGCATTTGTTGCACTGGAAGAAGAAATTATTTTGATTGAAGAAAATTATATAGTCTTTTTGAAAAAAGCATGTAACATGTTTTCATTCATAGCATGCCCCTAGGAATAGGGCTGTCTTAGTGAAATACAGAATCTGTCTGCACAGAAAACAGCTTGTTGACTGAACAAAATCTAAGAATTAATGATGCTTTTCTATAAAAACATCATCGAGTAAACTGTAAGGTAGAATACATAGAAAGTGAAAGGATAGTGTAGGCACAAAAATAAGTGGATATACACTAGCTATAAACACCTAGCAGTTCTTACCATTAGAACAACCTTGTGACAGTCAGTAGTAACTGCTGGAAACAAAGGAAAGAAACTTGCATTATTTTAAAAGGGATGTTCTGCTCATTATCAACAATTAATATTTGTTGGAACAAGGACTGGAATATCTGTTTACTTTTCAGGTAAATTTCCTAAACTTTGGGCTCAGAAAAATTGTTTTCTGGGTTGTTGAACATGTAATGTGTACAACAGAACTGCTTCAAGAAATATGCATTGTGTAGTTCCAAACAATACAATTTTTTAGAAAGTGTATTCCCAAGTAACAGCAACTTTCCCCAAACAGATGGGAAATACATATTAAATTCCCCTCTTCTAATTCAATTTCCATCTCCTACTCTGTAGTGATTTTTCATCATCGTACAATTCTGAGATGTTTTCAAGTAGGTCATTGTTTTGAAGACAGTGTAGAGCCTTTGCACAACAAAATAACTAAATATTCATCAAAAGAATGAGCAGCAAAAGCTGCTTAAGCCACCCTGGCTAGGCCTGAATTGGATGTTTGATTTAAAAAGGTGGCAATCTCATCCTCCTTTCTGGCAGTTTTGTAAGTTTTGTTTCCTCCTCCCTGTCAAAATTGACTAGCAAGATGAGTTCACATTCCTGAATATTTCTGCTGTAATTGAAGTCATACTTGTCAGCCTATAAACGGTTTACTGAAAACTTAATTAGCAGTTTCTGTATTCCACACCTAGGCTGATGATCATAAAAAATATGTTTCTTTGACATTATAAAATTAGATTTCAATTGTTCCTAATGAAAAGTTGTTTGTGCTGCACTTCATGTTATTTTCTACATTTTAATGTACAAATTAAGGGTAAATTAAAAGCATAAATACAGCATTTAACCTACAAGGATGATTCTTAGTTATGATCAACTAAGTAGTTTAATTACCAACAATGCTTACATTGACTTGAAGGTTAAGTAGATGTTTCTTGTTTTCCATCTCTCAAGAGCATCACACTTACCTTGAAAGATATAAACATTTTTTCTTCCCACTTGAAAAATCCTGTTCAGCCTGCTTCTATTATTCTTTTGCTATCTTACAAATGCCTCCTTGTCTGCTGTTACCTAATATTTTACTATAATACCTGTTTTTGACATTTTTTGTTGTTGTAATAACTAGTAACCTTTTATGTATTTTATTTTTTTAAGCTACACTGAAAGAACTCATATCCCAGACTATGGTACGCTGGTCACAGGAAGATCAGATTCAAGATCCAGAATTAGTTCGGATTATGTACACCCTCCTCCGTAGGCAATATGACAGCATTGGTGAGCTACTGCAAGCTCTGAGGAAAGCATACACTATTAGTGCTGTCTCTGTGAAGGATACCATTAATCTGCTGGCAGCACTGGGCCAGATTCGCTCACTTCTCGGTGTCAGGATGGGAAAAGAGGAAGAATTGCTAATGATTAATGGATTAGGGTATGGAATTAGCATAACTTTATTTTAAAGTTTGTGTTACGATTTTTGTTATATTACTAAATCTTCTCAGTTTAGATCCTGGATGAAAAATACTGCTGTACTAAAATGTAGGTATGTACCAGAAATTTCAATTTTCCCAGGTATTTCCAAGATGGCTCCAGTTAATCTCTCTAGTAGTATCAAACATGTCAAAATGTCTGTGAACTAAGGTATTTTCTTAGTTAAAAAAAACAGACTCCTTTTACTATAGTTAAGCCTAATGCTTAAAGCTTCATCAAAGTATATTTTTTTAGCAGCTCTGGAGAAAACAGATAACTTACATATTTATTGGTGTCAGTATTGCATCTCTTCTAAATGTAAAGCTCATATTATAATTCAAGCATGAGTGAATAAGCTTGCTGGCTTTTTTTAATTGGAAACTTTGTGCAAGCAGTTGGGTAGAACCAACAAAGTGGTGGTGTGATCTGAAATATTTCAGACTGGTTAGTATTAGTTATATCATCATCAGTGGCATCATTAAAGTATCTGAACAGGGAAGACTGCTTATTTTATCCTTTATAATATTAGAATGATAAGAAATTACCTTAATGTAATGCCTGCTATGAGAATATTTTTTTTTTTATCTGTTATGAAATTACCTCTCTTAAGCAGCAATATTATGGTACGTGCCTGCTTATCTGTTACTCTTCTTATGCGAATGATTGCCAGATTAGGCCATTTAATGTTGGAATGAAAAAAAAAAAAAAAATTTATTCATAGCAAAGTAATTACTTCAATTAAAATGGTGTGTTTAAAAAGAGAATATGATAGTACAATTCCTTGAGAAAAGTATTTATTTGTTCTTCATCAAGACCACTGGACAATTTATCTCCTTTACAACAGTTGTAAGGAACTACCATTATTCTTACTATTTCATTGAGAAATTTGTATCGTTTTTGTAAAAATTGCAGACTAATCTCTTATATTGAATTGAATTGAATGAGTGGTAGTAACAACTCATTAGTTACTAAGTGACAGTATTATCTAATTTATCCCTGATGATGAGGTTGTAAAGTTGCTGATCACACCACCACTTTGTTGGTTCTACCCAACTGCCTGCACAAAGAAGAGATAGAGAGTAATTTTTGTCCAAACTGAGCATGTGTGTAGCCTTCTTCTCAGAGGTGCTGTATTATAAGGCATCTTCCATTCCCAGTTTTCTCTATGTCTTTAAAACAGGCGTGATTATTTACCATTTTTTTTTTAACAAGTCAACCTAAAATGTTAGAATTTCCTGGATTCCCTATTGAAACACATAAATTGTGTTCTGGATTATGAAACCAATGCAGTGAATTCTAGATCATGTTGAGAGGATGGTGGGCACAGTGAAAATGTTAAAATATTCCCATCTAAGAGGAGTGTATGCCATTATACATCTTCTGACAGATGGTCTTAATTTTGGAAATACTGATGAAACAGATTTAACAGATAATCTTGAATATTAAGTATTTATTGCCATCTACTTTTTGAACTGAGGGAATTAATTAAGTGGTGTTACTGCAGAGGCAAGATTAGATTTAGATTTCTTGATCTCCATTCTCTACTTCAAACATAACAGAATATATACTTTTCCACTTAAATCATCACAGAACATATTTGTTCTTCAAACAGATGGTAAGAGCAATTTAAAGAAGAAGAAATGCCTTTTTGAAAGAAATTAAAAGTTTAGATTCTTATTATAGAATTTATGAAAATTATAGGAATGATAGCATACTGAAATGTGAAGCATGTATCTGTCAGGTGGTTTTTTATTATGCTGAAATCTAAGAATTTAAAATGACATTACTACATTGAATGAATACATCTGAAATATCTCATAATGCATCATTGATTTAAATTAAAATGATGTTTCCTAAAACCACATTTTTGCCTTTTCTTCCATTTAAGGGATATAATGAATAACAAGGTGTTTTATCAGCATCCTAACTTAATGAGAGTCTTGGGCATGCATGAGACTGTTATGGATGTGATGGTGAATGTGCTTGGAGGAGATAAATCTCAGGTAATTTCACTGTATTTGTATTTATTTTGTGTTTTGCATTTTGAACCTTTCTGAAAGTACAGTAGGTTAAGAAGTATTCAAAGAAAAAATAGATCTTTCTAATGTAAGATAGGTTTTGCTTGTCCAAATTGAAATACAGATTGATGTTAGAAACAGTTCTTATAGTACTAGAGAGGGAAGTCCAGCATTCTAGGATTTGATATTTTAAAAGTGAGTGAGAGGTTATAGGTTTTTCACTTTGTCTGGCTATACCATCACAGTGTTACAAAGTAGTCACTGGGTGCAGTTTGTTTTAATATTCTCACATTGGAGTTCAAGGCAAGCTACAATTAATTATAGGATTATTAATACTTTGCTAATGTATAAGTGTCACAACTGTCTGGTTTTGCTACATGCACAAAGGTTTCAGAGGTGTCAAAAATATCCTCAAAACCACCACCACCGTATGGTGCCTTTTAACTCTATTAAAAATATTTTCATAGAAAATTCTAGTAACAGACATCTACAAAAATACTTCACAGAAATTACCATTATATCGTTCAAAGGAAATGCAAACTTAGAAAATTACTTGGTATCCTGATGTTGCAGCATTTAATGTGTGTGGTCACCCAAAATGTCCTGGTTTATATCTCTGTGTTTATGAAATGCACAGGAAGAGTTAGGTAACTCAGAAGGAATCCAAAACCTCACCTGCTGAACTGGAACTGGCATGGGAGTAGAAATCTTATGAAATATGGACAAGAAACAGGATGTATTTGGAATTTGATCTATTGCAAGCTCTAATGTCTCATTTTCTCATTAAGTGTGGAAACTTCCAGACACGCATGATTCAGAACCTATAATTTTCTTATGGAGTCACAGGAGTACAATTATGTTATGAAATAACACAGCCAGGCTTATTAATAAAGAATTTTGCACACCATTAGAAATGGTGTATAAAATATCCCAGAAAATACTTGACCAAGCTTTCAGCATTTCCATCCTAGTTAGTTAACCTAGTCTCTGAGAGTTACTCTGGGACTTAATCAGCAGTTAATCTAGTCTCTGGGAGTTACAGTGAGTACCTGATACCTTGAAAAGATAAACCTATCATATAGCTTTTAATTACATAATCACTTTTTTTTTTGCAAGACTGTTCTCTCATTATGTGGAAAAGTTGCACTTCTCAGTATGAATTAGAGTTGTGTTGTAAAGAAGGCAACATTTATTAGACTTTGTTAGAATGACGTATAAGAGATAAGGGAAGGAAACAGGGTGTCATAGGATAAAAATAACCCATGATACTGTGATTAAAATGTTCAAATGTCACCTTTGATTTCATAGAACATATATTATATAAAATACATTCCTGCTTGTGCCAAAAAGGTACTGGTGTGGTGAAAAGAGACTGAACTGCGAGGTTTAAGCAAATGATTTATTTGAACTCACAGATTTAACTGTAAGGCCTAAGCAAACCAACTGTTTGAAATCTAATGTGTCACTAATGCAGGTTTTTATGGATACAGTGGAAGAATGCACTATTACAACTTAAAAGCAAGAACGTACTATAACAAGCTAGAAAGCACATTAAATATTATACATGTGTCAGTCACCCTCATTTGCAGACTTACAACATTCTAAATATTTGTTTACTGCTCCAAGTAAGGGCTTACAATCTTAGAAAAGTCACCTTGGTTGATGTCCTGACCAAGGGGGAAGGGTCTTCATACAGGTGAGCATTGGAGAGGGGACTCCCAATTCCTAAGCTAAACCTTTTATGCCTTGGTTTATTTGTCTGATTATACAGTTTGAATACACAAGGTTGTAGCTGAAACACTCCAGATGGTTGTGGCAAAACTATGCCCGATTGGATTATGCCATCTGGATGTACAAAAGTTGTTGGCAGAAACCACCACTGAAGTCCTCCACACTCTCTTTTTCCTACTTTCTCAGGAAGCTGAATAGTAGTTTGAACTGATATTCAGGGCATACCATTTGTGGAGAAATATCAAGGCTCAGCTCAGGTTTTGGTTCTTTGGTGCAGCATTGCCCTGTTTGGCCTGGGCCTTATAGATACCTCAGGACTGAGCCATCTACACAGCTCCTCTTGTTTCTTCACCTAAATAGGGCCTTAAGGCAAACCAAGGCTGAGTCACTTGCAGAACCTCCCATGAGTCACCTGCATGCACTAGACATTACTGAAACTTGCTTATGAGCCACAAGCCAGAAAATCCATACATCTAGTCAGATTATTTAAAAAATAATTTTTCTTGATGGTAATGAATTTTCTCATTTTTTTTGAGTATCCTTAGGACATAGATCTGCAGCAGAACTTGACACTTTTTAAAAAGTGCTATATGGTAAATTTAATAAATTGGGTAGAAAAATCTTTAAACAAGCTCAAAATTCTATTCTGTGATTTTTGATCTTGTTCTCTCAGCTTCTTATACAGTAAAGTGTGAGAATGGCATAACTTGTTCATCTTGGATGCCATGACTGATTGCAACTTGTGAAACATCCTTTCATGAGTGCTACAGATGAAATTATTTTAGAGGAGAAATCCTCACACATAAAGTGCAGCAAGTAAACTGTTGGGGTTTTTTTTTTTGGTTGGTTTTGGTTTTAAAACCATTGGATGAGTAAAGCAGTTTAATGTTTTGGTTTATTTTATCAGACCTATGCATCGAATAATATAGGAGTCTTATAGAAATGTTTTATATGAAGTCTGTATATTCTTACTGTAATATAGGAGGATAAACTACTGTTGTTGAATATTCTTTATCTGGAAATGATCTAGCATTGGGGGTTGAGTTTGTTACCCTAATGCTGCTAAGATAGAGTTTTTGTTTAAGTGTATTTACTAGTCTGCAAATAGCTTTCATGAGAATTATTTCTCCATTTTTTTACCCTTTATATGTCCCTATAGTCCTCTGCAAAGTGATTTGTCAACATTTTAAACTTAAGGGCCTAGTGGGTACAAAAGATGAAAGGCAACAGGGGTCCTTTCTTAAGTTAGAAATACAGCAACTGTCAGCTGCTTATTACCTTGGTAACTTCACTATACTTTCCTTGTTAGGAGTGCATGCAAGAATTGGAGCAGATTGTTAATTAACATATTTCACTGCTTTGTCAACTTTCTTCTTCAGCAGATCGCTTTTCCTAAGATGGTGGCAAGCTGTTGTCGATTCCTGTGCTACTTCTGTCGAATTAGTCGTCAAAACCAAAAGGCCATGTTTGAGCATCTTAGTTACTTACTGGAAAACAGCAGTGTTGGACTGGGTACGTCATCTAGCTGTAACAGCTAAAAGAAAGACCAGGAGGAACTGTGCAATCACAAGACTAGTATCTAATTTGTTTAGCAACTTGAAGCATGTGATGACGCTTCTCTGAAGGTTAAACCACTTTGTAGTTTCACCTCTAACACTTTTTTCCTCCCCCACATTTTCCTTTCATCCTTATGTGTCTATGAATTGTATTAGAAACAGAAAAGTCTAAAGCTGTGTTTTTAGATAACTTGAAAAAATTAAAATTAAATTCATACAGTTTACTATTTTTTCTATTCAATATAGTTGTGAGTGGAAATCTAAGAATTATCCTTTCATGGTGCTTGCCTGTTTAATCTGGTTTCATTTCCCTCCCCTCTTAAAGTTTAGGCCACTGATGTGAACTTTGTATTTTTCCTTTGGAACGCTGAATGTATGTTTTTTAGTGTGTGCTTTAGATTTTGTAATTGGCTTGGCTTGGCTAGAGAGGTGGCTATATTAATAAAGTACAGCAAGGCAAGATAGCATGTGATTTCACGGCACAGTAGCTGTTTGTGGTGACCATTCTGATGTCTACATTTGCCCATATTAAACATAGAAAATGAGATAAGACTAAAAGAAATAACACTGAAGCTTGAACATGTCTCTTTTAGCTGAATGTAGGCATATTGTAAAACTTGAATTGATAGGGTTGTGCAGAAGTACATAGATAACATGTTGCTCAGCCAAAGAAATAATGTAATATTCTTCCCATTTCCTATGTTGTTAATACTGTTTTCTTCATCTGCATTTAAAACCAGTATGGTTGTGATTATAGATATTGATGTCAAGTCAAAAAAAAAAAAAAAAAAATCAGCATTTATTTTGGTATTATTCAAAATGGTTAACCATGTTCTTGACTGAAGAACAGCTATAAACTCTACTATCCATATATTTATGTTCTAGATTCCAGTGTGATTGCTGCCCTCTGCTGCATGACTCCAATTCCTGCAAACTGAATTTAATTCATTTATATTAACTTTCTTCTGCAGCATTTCCTTCAATGAGAGGTTCAACACCACTGGATGTTGCAGCAGCTTCTGTAATGGACAACAATGAGCTTGCACTAGCATTAGAAGAGCCAGATCTTGATAAGGTAAGTGATCATTCTGAACTATTTGATAGTGTACTTGTGCTGGAAGGGAAAGGGCATTTCCTCAGAAATACTTGCTCTAGGTATGTACTGTCTCAAGGTAAGATTGACTGAGCAGTATTTTCCCTGATGTTGCTTTATGCTTAGTGGGAATCACAGCAAAAGAGATTGATTTCTGTCTTCTGCATCCTTTCACTATTGCTATCAGGTAGAAAGTTGACAAGAAAATAGCTGTGAACAGGAGAAAGGCATATCAAAAACTTGGTTTGGAGCATTAAGAGGAAAATGTAAAGTAAGTGAGAGGATCTTTTGGCCTAAATAAATCATAGAGACTGATGGGGATGGAGGAAAGAGCTAAGAGAATGGAAAGGCAGGTATTTGAAGAAGGGAAATTGGAACAGGATTTTAAGTGTAGTTGCAGTAGGAAGCTGAGTCCAGGATGCCAGTCTTTGTCAAAGGTTAGGAAAAAAAAGAAATACGAGGGAGAAGCAAGATGAACTAGACATGGTGGGTAAAAGGATACCGAAAAATGGCATGAAACTTCTTCATATACTCAGGAAGTAAAAGAGATTAAGAGATGGAAGATGTGTGCACAGTCAAAAGAGGAGGAAAGCAGGGAAAGGAAATGGGATGTGCTAGAACAGCATTGGGGAACAGAAAACAGAACACAGCGTATGCTGTGGGAAAGGAAAAGCTGGGAAATGGAAATAAATAGATGTATAATGAGGATAGCTTCAGAAGACAGAGACAAGAATATGAATGGGGAGGGTGTGAGAGAGCACAGGATTATCCTAATTAGAGAAAGGTAATTTCAAACAATTAGCAATTTTGCTTTACCTGCAAAATTGCTGAGAATGTACTCTGCTCTGTCATTAGTAAAGATATTAAACGATATCAGCCCCAGTATTAACCCTTGGAATGCACCAGTGCTAACTGGAAAACCATCGGTGACCATTTCATGTTTTCATGGAAAGTACTGTAGGGCAAGTCACTTAAACTGTATTTCACTATTGACCATTAACTTCATGTTCCGTATTTACTGATTGCTTGCCTTGGAATACTTGGCACCTCACAAGTGCTGAATGTTCAAACAGTAACAGATACCAGCTGCAATATATACAGTATTTTATGCTAAAGATATCAAGATCTACATGTCTCAGACTGGGCTTTCCAAATTCATCATTTGCTTTAGTTGTAAGAATCATAATGTATTGGCTGCAATATATTAACTTCAGTGAGTCAATAACTTTGTGTAGTGCAGTATGTGGCTGATATTAAGTAAATAAATCTATATATTGAAGCAACAAGAAAAAAACCACAGTGTATAGTTATCAGTTCGATGAATGTGGCATATATATCTCCTCCTTGCAGAATGATATAGCGGTTCTGTGTGACTGAATTTTGTCCCATAAAGCTTGTGTTCAAAGCAAATAAATTACACATAGACAGCTTAACTTCAGAGCTTTTGCCATTGCAAATTTGATCTCTTTTTACTTCAAATGTGTGAATGTGTTCAAGGTAAAGGATTGTACAAGAAAGTATCCCACGGCCTGTTGGCATACTGCAGTAAATGAATGGATGAAAATTATGGGGTATGGTGGTAGCATTATAAAATCTGAAAAGTGATGGAGAAGAGATTTATTTTACTGTTTTTCTCATTTTCTATGCAAGCTGCATCTCTAGACTCCTGTAAGTGTATATTCACTCATCTTCTGAATGGATACAAGGAAACTATTAAGTCCTATTAGGAATTGCATACTTTTTCCACCAAGTGCACCAAGTAACTTCCTTACTCCATACTGTAATAAGCAAATTTTCCACATCAGCCCATTTTTCCTCTGTTGCAGCCTTTTGGAGGCAACTTGTGTACTGTATCAGCAGAGGTATAATTATTCTTCCTAAACTCAGAATTTGTATCTCTCTTAGGGCATTAGCTAATGACTAAATATGATCTTGTGGATGGTGAAATGGCTACAGAGCTCTTAAGCAGATTAACCTTTCTCCCTTTTCCAAATAGAAAACCTTTTTCCCTTTTCCCACCCATTTTCATCTGCTTTCCATTGTAAGAAATAAGGATTTGTATCTCTTTTTACAGGTTCATTAAAGGTTCTTGATGATCATTACCTATTTCAAAGTATATTAAACTACGATAATCTTGTTTTTTATGTATTTTAAATAAAACAAAAAATCACATCTTTGTGCAGTTATCTGCAAATTTCCTTTTAAATGACTGGCAAATCATTTGGTACATGTTTCAAAAATTTGGTTTACTGTAATTACTGAAATTTGTCATAAATGTTCAAAGACTACTCTGAATTAAAGATATTCCTCTTGATACAGAATGCTGTGTTAGGAATTTAAATATTACTAAAAAATATAATCTTTCTGGCTTCAGATACTTAAAACTGTTCAGTGATATTTATCAGTCTTCTGAAAAAATGTAATTGTCTGCATATCTCTTCAATTTGGAAATACAGTAAATAGACTTTTGATGCAGTATTCATTTTGCTTTTGTAGTAAATTAGCCATACATGGTTATTGATGTGGTTTTTAAAGTTGTCAAATAGTATTTTGACTGTTCTTTATCTATTGTAAAAAAAAAAAACAAAACTGAATTCCACAGTATTTTATTCTGCTTTTCATATTCCACCTTTGTTCATATTGTTGTATTGCTGTGTCATCATATAATTAGATAACTTCAGAAAAAAGTAGTGGTTTTTTTTTTTTTTTTCATTATCATTAAAAGGAGAAGCTAGAAACTAAGACTGATGCTGTAATGAGCTATGTTGGTAGTTCATCAGGTGAGACACCTAGTATATAAAAAACTTTTTATTAACAAAAATAAAAATACTATGTTCATTTTGGTTTACACATATTTTTAGAAAGATCTTTCTAAACACATTTTTTTTTCCTGTATTGTAGGTTGTTACCTACCTGGCGGGTTGTGGCCTGCAGAGTTGTCCAGTATTGCTGGCTAAAGGATATCCAGACATTGGGTGGAATCCAATAGAGGGTGAACGTTACCTGTCATTCTTAAGATTTGCAGTTTTTGTTAACAGTAAGTGTAATTTCTTGGCATGCAAATTCCATGAAAAGGTTTCCTTAAAATTAATTTTTTAACCACGAAAATGAGTTAATGGATGAAGAGAGGTTCTCATTACAAATGCAAGGTTACTGTAATATGGTACTTACTGATGTTAGGAAATAATTATATGTTAGGAATTCTTTCAGTAAATAAACTGTGATATTTCCATATACCACATATGCTGGTCATGAATTGTAGTCTAATATTTCATATTTTAGGTATGCTTCCTGAACAGAATAGTAAATGTGTTTATTGTATTAGTCAATGACTGTGAACTGTTTCTTTTCCTGTAATTTATTTTCTTCCTACATGTCCCATTAATTTAATATTTTCCTACAGATTATCAGTATTCTTATAAGGTACCACTGTGAATGTCTAAACAGTTGCATTTAATCATAAATTGAGCTTTTGACTTAATTATTATGCCTGTCATGCTTCCGTGTTCCACTAACTGCGGTCCATGAAGTAGTTACATTCAAGAGTTCATTTATATGAAGGTTTCTTTGCCTAATGAGTTTTTTCAGTAAGTATCTAGATCAGAATCTGTCTGCCTGTACTGAATTTATGCAATATTTAGAACCACTCTTTTCCCTTTTCAAATATACATATATTTTTTTTCACACAAAGCTGTTATAAATGGGATTGTTTCAGGCAAGTCATGATGTTTAAAACTGATTTTGTATATAGAAAAGATCAGATATTTAATTTCAGACTTTAAATAGCAAGCAAAAGATTTAACAAATATTTAAACATACAGAAGAAAGACTTAAGATTTTACTTTAGGTATATTTAACCTAAAATACGCTTTGTTATTCTTTAGTCATACTCAGATGATTAAACTCTGAGGTGAGTTTTCCACTGATGAATTACTAAGGACATACTCAAATAACTCTCGTGCCCTGTTCTAGGTCTGGCTGCAATGGAGTTAACTTTCTTCATAGCAACCCATATAGTGCTGTGCTGTTCATTTATAGTTAAAACAGTGTTGATAAAATACCAGTGTTTCAGCTGTTGCTGAGCAGCACTTGTAAAGAGTGAAGGCTTTCTCCTTTTTTTTTCCCCCACTTTGCCCCTTCCCCTTCTTCCCAGGCCCCACTGAGTAGGTTCAGGGTAGGCAAGAGGTTGGGAGGGAACACAGCTGGGACAGCCGACCCAGACTGACTAAAGAGATAGTCCACACTATGATGTGCTCAGCAACAAAAGCTTAGGGAAAGGAGGAGGAAGAGGGAGACATTTGTGGTTATGTTACTTTTCTTCCAAAACAGCCATTTCATGTGCTGAGGCCCTGCTTTCTAGTAACTGGCTAAACATCTTTCTGGGAATCAGTGAATGAATTTGTCTTTTTGTTTTGCTTGCACACATAGCTTTTGCTTTCTCTACTAGACAGCTGTTACCTTTATCCAGAAGTCATCACACCTTCCTTCTATTTTCTCTCTGTCCTCCAGGAGAGGGGAGAAAGCGAGAAGCTGTGGGAGTTGGCTGGAGTCAAAACTTCCTTCCCAATCTCCCCAGTAGAAAACTTTGAATAAAGCACATCCAATACTGTCAATTTGACACATTTTTATTTTCAAAAATAAGGATGATTATTTGTTTTATTTTTTGTAAAATTTAGGGCAAAATGCAGTTGTCTTCTAACTTAAGGATGCTTTTCAGGAGAAAGTGTGTACAGTGCTTTTTGGTCTTTAGGTGAAAGTGTTGAGGAAAATGCAAGTGTTGTTGTCAAGCTTCTTATTCGCCGGCCAGAGTGCTTTGGACCAGATCTTAGGGGAGAAGGAGGAAATGGTTTGTTGGCAGCTATGCAGGAAGCTATCAGGATCTCAGAGAATCCTTCTCGTGACCTTCCATCCCAGGCATATAAAAGAGAAGGGTAAGTAAATGCAAATGCTTGTTTGGCAAATGATGATTTAATAGCTGGTTTAATCATGCTTGCATTATGTGGATAAGAAGCCCTGTTGTGTAAGGCATTATACAAACATAGAGCATTAAATGTTTGCACCCACAAACAGTTGTTATATGGAATTCATAAAGCATAAGCTAGCTAAATGTGGACTAAAAGTTACACAAGAGAGGAAGCCTGAAGGACAAAGTAAAGGCAGAGATCATTGTGGAATGAAGCTGAGGTAAAGTGAAAGAGGAAGATAGAAGGCTCATGTGAAGTCATTTATTATTGTTCAATTGCATGCTTATTCTAGGGATAAAACCCCTGTAATCCAGAGCTAGAGGAAATTAGTATATCTGATATATAACCTATGGATCATGAATCTAGCTCTAGAGAGGAGCTATAGACTTACGTTAGCAAAATTGCTCATCGATATTGTTTACCTTTTAGTGAGGAGGAGGAGGAGGAGGAGATTGTGCACATGGGCAATGCAATCATGTCATTTTACTCAGCTCTTATAGATTTACTTGGACGCTGTGCACCAGAAATGCATGTAAGTTCATTTTGTCACTTGCTTAGAAAATGTAGATTTGTAAACAGAACTGTACATGTCTGTCTAAACTGTTCTCTATTCAAAAGCTTCTTCCTTTCACAAGGTGGACTTCATTGCATTTCTCAATGTATATAGAAAGATGTGTTCCATGCAAGCTGTTTACAAAGAATCATGGTGTTTTGATTCCTCATGGTTTATCTAAAATTTTGAGAATTTTTATATGACTATGGAATCAAAGCAAAGTTGAGCTATCGGTGTTGCACATTTATACTACCAATTAAATTTACAAAACTGACCCTTTACTGTTTTCTTGAAAGCCATAAAAATAATTTTCATATGAATGTGATACAGAGCTGCTTTTGTGTGCATGCACCACATGAATACATGGAAAAATATGCAAAATAACTTGTTTGACTGTAATGCCTGTAACAGCCACATGCAAGACTTGGGTTTAGTTAGACTGACTTTTGCTTGGTAGTATTTAAAATTCTTTAATAGCATAAATCCAGCTGAAAATGCAGTATGTATCTCAACACAATAAGAAGCAAGAAATTTGGCTTATAGTCTCTCTACTTACTATTACCAAAGCTATTAATATTATTAGCTGTAAAGCTGCATGTAACTTGACAGAGATAGTATTTTCATGTTAAACCAATTACTGAAAGAGATGTTCAGAGACACAGGTTGTGAACATTTAATTTCTGCTGGAAGTTAAAAGGAGTTGGTCACCTCGTTGTCAATGCTTTTTGCTGCATAGAAACAATAGAAAAAAGTATAGATAAATCAGACAGGCTTGGATCTGTTCATAGTATGAAGAGGCAAGCTCAAAATCTGGCACTGTAGGCTCCATAATTGATATGACTCTCAGAAATTTTCAGTTTCATTACATCATCCAATTGCTTTAGGAATCTTGTCCATGTGGGCTTGGTTTTTTGTGGGGTTTGTTTGTTTGTTTGTTGTTTGGGGTTTTTTGTTGTTGTTATTGGGAATTTATAATATTGTGAAATTATTCATAAGATATCAAAATTAGGACAGATTCAGAAGTAGGAGCAGCTGAAAATCAGCAACTGCAAGTGCTAGGACAAATTGAATTTCTGTGCATTTTTTTCCCAGTGTTTAAAAACCATCATATTAAAATCAGTATTTTGAGGAAATTCTTCTTATGTCCCTCAGTACTAAATTTCTTAATTTATAAACTTTTTATAACAGCTTATTCAAAGTGGAAAAGGAGAAGCTATTCGAATCAGGTCAATCCTTCGATCTCTAGTGCCAACTGAAGATTTGGTTGGGATTATAAGTATACCACTAAAGCTGTCAACAGTTAACAAAGGTAACTTCAATAGTTAATACTAATACTTTTATTACTGCTATTACTTTTATTACACCAGTTCATCTATTTATAAAAATATTTTGGCACATAAGCCTTCAGGTGTAAAATAGAGCGGTTTTGTTACAGTCAAGTACAAGCAGAGACCTGTTCTTCAGATTTGAATTAGATATGAATCAATTAGAGCTGCTCCAGTAAAACAGATACATACTCCTGTGGAGCAGAGAATGGAAGAACATAGCAAATACTTTCTAGGATCACCCTAATGGGCCATCCATCCCAGTACTTTATCTCCAGCAGTTACAGAGATGCTATCTCTCTAGGTAGAATGTATAAGCTCGATTTATCCCCTTTGTACTTCCATATCATCCAGTCATTTGTTCAGAAAGATTAGAGTGTACCTCCCTGCCTATTAATATCTCTTTCTGGACCTGGTCTCCAAGAATGCATCAAATCCCTTTGGAATAATGTCAGTACATACAGATACCTGTGGGGATAACTTCCAGAACTTCACTATCTGCTACATAAAGAAGCATTTTAAGCATCTCTTTCTTTTTAAACTTATATTCTACTGATTTTAATTACCCTTGAATTGTAGTATTTTGGCACTTTGTGTATAGCAGTTCTTCATTCACCTTGTCAACTACATTAATCATTTATTAAATCTCAGTTATATCCTTTATCAGTCCTCATTTTGCCACATTGAAGAAACTCAACTTTTTTTAGTCTCTTATCATAACATAAATGTATTAATCTTCTCTTTTATGTAACAGCAAAATTATGCCCTCTCATATTCTGAATACCTCTTTCTGATGGTGCACAGTATCACGTTGACTTCCTTGGTCATTGTGAAACATTGAGCTGATGGTTTCAGGGACTTTCACTAATGAAATCATGATTTCTTTGTAATGTCACTTCCAAGCACAGCATCATGTAGGCATGTCTTATTTTTCTGCAGGTGCATTAGCTTAGAGTTGTCTGCATTGAAGTGCAGCTATTTTTACTTTGCCAACTCAATTTTGTTAATGATTTCACCATACAAAAGAATTTAGTGTACAATACAGACTTTTCAGGCTCTTTTGTTTGCTTCCTTCTCCAGGTCGCTGAGGACTCAATATAGAATCTTGTTTGTTGCTACTTGATTAAAATGTTGCATATTCACATCACATTTTAATTGCCTTTTGTGTTTCTTGGAATTGTGTTCTTTATTTCTTCCCTGGCCTTTTCAGAGTAAGTGAAGACCAGACATACTTTGAGATTGATTCTTCACCTGAAGAAAGTGCTCCTCCACACCTATTTTCCTTTCCCAGTTTCTAGGTCTATAGTTCCACTCTGACCTCTAGTGTTCAATCCTAGAATCCTGTTGCTTTTTTATTAAGGTGCAAGTGGTTTCTGTAATTGTTCATCTTGTCCCCCTTTTATAATCAGTCCTCCTTTTATAAAGAATTACCCCTTTTATAATCAAGCTAACTAACCCCCTCTACACTATTGATTCACCCATCCTTTCAAACTCGAGATCTCTGCCTGCTTCCCCCAAGGTCCTCCCATCAGGTATAGACAAGTTATCGTGGAATCCTCTTACACATCATGAAGCCACTCAGCTTAGTGCCAAATACAGCAGTCTCTCACTTCCACTGCCGCCTTCTTTGTATCTTTGGAGGCCTTGTCTACCACAGGAGAATCCTACATGCAGTGGGATATACTGAGATAGGGTGGAGAAATTATTATTTTCTTGAGAGATTAGATCCTTACTTCCCAGGTAGATACTGACATTCCTTCCCCATGAGCTCCTCAGTACCTCGAGGATTACCACTGTGGAATTGAGGTTATGCTGCAGTGTTGCTGTAAGACCCGTTTCCCTTACTATGATTCACTTTCTCACCTCTGGGGAATAAGGCTACTCTCTGAAGACCCAAACACTGTGTACTGTGTGTACACACAGAAATCCTGAACCCAAGGCATGGCATGGCCCTGCTGCTTTCTCTGCATCAAACTGTGTAGCTCCCTATCTGTACCTGGATCCTTACCTGTCATCGAGGTTGAAATGGAGTTTTTGTCAGTGTAACTACCAACCTTCTTAACACTAGCTGTTAAAGGGAGGACAATAAAGACTTTTGACTTTTCACACTCTTCATTCTTCAATTCAAAAATAATTCAACATCAGAGTTCAGAGTGCAGAGTGCATGATGGTGTTCTTGCTAGTTCTGCAACTGTTGATTCTTTCCTAGAAGCAGCCAATGTGGTTATCCAGGGTGGATTTATTTCCAGTGAATATCTTCCAAGGTAATCATACAAGCGGATATTTTCTATAAAGCATAAACGCAACAGAGGACAGGGTTTTTACAGCATATTATCTCCATATTTCCTATTAATTTCTCCATGTTCCATGGGCTATGAACTACCAGTCTGTCATTTTCTCCTAGGGCAAAATAAATTTATCCCCTTCCCCTCCTTATCCTTTCTGTATCACAAGAATTGTCTATTCCCTTTTACAGTCAGAGATGATTTATCTGTTACAGTTAACCTCTGTGTTATTGTTGTCTTCCCCTTGGATTCCATGTTCTTTCTAGTCTAATGCACATGAGACAAAAATTAAAATTCTTATCCTTCTTTGACTTTACAATTACTTTATATTTTTAATATTTGCATTAATGCTTATTTTTAATTTTACTGTATGAATATCCTCTGTAATGAAACAAGTAGGTTACTAAAGTAAAATAATAGGGGGTTTTTTTAATAATAAAAACTTAGTATTCTGTTTCAGCATACAAGAAAATTGAACAAGAATGTATTATTCATTGAACATGTGATTTTACACATAAAATGTAATTGTAGTGCCTTTCATTATCTTGGTGTTTCTTGTTTTATCAGTTACCTACTGTTATAAATTGCATTATGTATTTGTGTAGATGGCACAGTAAATGAACCAGACATGTCTGCAAATTTCTGTCCTGATCATAAAGCACCCATGGTACTCTTCTTGGACCGTGTCTACGGTATTAATGACCAAAGCTTCCTCCTTCACCTACTGGAAGTTGGATTTTTACCAGATTTAAGAGCTTCTGCGTCTTTGGATACAGTAAGTGTTTTGCTATGGAGTTTAGCTGCAGTGGCTGGATATGGGTCTGTAAGTGTAAGAAATGGAATTTCAAATAAGAACAGCTTTGAAAAAGGAAAAAAAAATAGTTTAGGCACACCATAAGCATGAACACAAACAGTGATAATTTAGTTACTATTAATTTATAGTGCTTAAGTCTGATCATAAGTATTCAGTTACAATAAATGTCATTTAAAAGCTTTTAATAAAGGCTTACATTAATTATACAGTAAGTACATTGGATATTCTGTTAATAGACATAATGATTACTTATACTTCATGTGTGCTTCCAACAGTTACACTAAAAATTCATACATATGTAGGTATGAAGAAATTGAGATGAAAAGTGGTACTTAATGCTTCGTGGTTTTTGCTAACCTGTTTAAAGAAAGAAGTGGCATATTCTTTTCCACTCCTATAGGTTCAGAGTGTAGATAAGTGGATGACTTGGATTTTATAAAATTTAAAAAATAGCTTTTATCCTTTCATATACTGGGAATATGTTAGCACCAAGCCACTTAGGGGACTTAGGAATATTTCATGATTACTTTTTATAGACTTAATATTAACCTGTATTTGATACAATACTAACAATCATTTACTACTTCATACAGGTTTCTCTAAGTACCACTGAGGCAGCTCTCGCACTAAATAGATACATTTGCTCAGCTGTGTTTCCATTACTCAAAAGATGTGCTCCCCTCTTTTCTGGAACAGAGCATCACGCCTCTTTGGTTGACTCTATGCTTCACACCATATATAGGTTATCCAAGGGACGTTCCCTGACAAAAGCACAAAGAGACACTATTGAAGAATGTCTGCTCGCTATTTGCCAGTATGTATGATACCAGTGTACAAATTGATTTCTTTTGTGCAGTATATGTATTTTTGTATTTTACTAATTTATTTTGTTGTGTGTAATGTAGAACTAAAATTGTTTTATTCTTGCATGAAATACATGACCAGAGTGTAGGATATATATCTTTTTTTTTTTTTTCCCCTAAGAGAAAATAGATTTCATTTTTCCTTTATGGGTACTGCATTATACAAGCTGTCATGTTGATGTGAACTTTATGGTGTACAGGATAAATTCTTTTTATTTGTAAAAACAAACCAGTAATTACCAAAAGTGTTCTGGCAAGTCTGACAGTGAGTGCATGCTGGGGATTTAAGGGATCGACATATTTGTATTTCTGTTTGTGGTTCAAAGAACCTTGGCTGTAGTTAAAAAAAAGAAGAAAAACTATCCCCACTCTCCAAATCCTAAAACTGAACTGAGCACTGAAGTTATATCAGGAACTGAAATCTAGATTTACCTGCTGAATCATAATCCTTGATCTTTGT
This sequence comes from Megaceryle maxima, assembly GCA_024605025.1. Lineage (NCBI taxonomy): Eukaryota > Metazoa > Chordata > Aves > Coraciiformes > Cerylidae > Megaceryle > Megaceryle maxima. The sequence goes on from JANHGN010002167.1 coordinate 32,728, forward strand.
CATAAACTGTAGGACTCCTTGTCTGTGCAGTGGATTATGAAATTAGTAATGCAGCATGCATTTTCAGTTTGTGCATAGTGCTGGACCCCTGCCAAAAAGATGCAAGAGAAATGGAAAAGATTCAGAAAAGCCTAATGAGGGGGATTAACATAAGACACATTTTCATTCCTTAGGAACATCTTAGTAGAGCAGAAATCTTCAGTCTGAAAAAGTAGTGACTTGAGAGTTGAAAGGAGCATTTTCACATTGATTTTATGTCTACAGATAACTGAAACATAACAGCTAGAAATGGTTTTTTTACTTGAATTTAATCTATTTAGTCTTACAGTTGAGATTTATTTATTATAAGAATAATTATGATGTATTTCCTAGCTCAGTTTCAGTTGTGTTTTGTTGCTTTCTAGTGTCTATCAGAAACCATCCTGTTAGAACAATATTCTGCTTCTTTTGTTTAGATTGTCCCTTTTGTGTATTCTGAAAAAATCCAGCACTCTTCCCTCTGCTGTCATATAGCACAATCATATGTGTTGTCTATTCACTTAGGAAATCCAGAAGTAACACATCTTTCTGTACTATGTGTCTTTATGTAGATGAGGCATAGTGAGATTCCTTAAACACCAACCATTGTTTTTTTCCAAAATACTTCTAATTATTGATTTGAAATTGAATATGCAAATTGTTTTCAAGTTTTATTTCATATTCACTGGACCTTATGAATTTTACTGAGAATTACTTTTTTAAATTACAGCCACTTACGTCCCTCTATGCTACAGCAGCTGTTGAGAAGGCTAGTTTTTGATGTACCTCTACTCAATGAATACTGTAAAATGCCTCTCAAGGTAAATGCATTCACTATAGAAATTACTTCACGATAATCTCTCCTTGTCATGTTTTTACAAACAGAATGTGGTAGGGTGATGCAATGTGAAATTACTTTTGAATTGAAAATAATGTTCTTCGTTTATAAAGTCTTTTGAATTAAGTATAATGATTGAAGGTTTTGTGAAATGTTACCTAATGAAATCGTACCTTGTGAAATCTTATGTAATGCAAATAGTAAGTTGATTAATGCGATTTTATTTGGTGAACTATTGACTTGTCAAAGCAATGAAAAAGAGACTATTTGAAAGTATCAAATTAAATGTTAGCATTATCTTGATATTTCTTCTGCTGTATGAACTATAATAACTCTTGGTAGAATGCCTAATCCAGGAAAAAATTTTGAGTGATGTTGACAGAGGATAGTCATAACCTTTTATTTCTGAGAAATCTTTAACTGGAGGCTTATTTATCATCTTGTTATGTAAACAGAGAATTACAATCGTGAGATAATAAACAACTTTTATTTAGATTTTTTCTGTCAGATTTTCCCACTGTTCCTGTTGGTATAAAAGGGCCTGGTCTGCATGTCTTTTTATGGCAGAAGTGAAATTCTGTCATACTCTGAAGCAAAGCTACCAGATTCACAGATATATTCTGGAACATCAGTAATTTTGGAGCAAAAGTGTGGTGAAGAGGGAGTTTTTATTTATTTTTTATTATTTTCCCTAAACAAAAATGTGGGACAAATTAAAATGTCAAGATTCTATTTTGATGCTAAATTAAATTTTAGAATTTCCAACAGGATAGAAATTTTTAGTTCTAAAGAAGAAATCAAGAGAAATTTGAAATGGTGTGGAAAATGCACCAATAATCATGTATGCTAGCTCTCTAACTGGTATGTTACAGATTGTAGAATTCTTTCCAAAGGTTTTTCCAGAGATGAGCAGGCACAGCTAAAATGGTGTACTGCTGCAGTCTTTTGCAACATTTTGAGTAACACTGAGGCCATCAACTAGAAATTACTAATTAATTTGAATTTGTAGAACTTTTTGCCAGAATCTGACCTGTTCTATTTTATACCAATTTGTTGTCTCTTTTTATCCTGTGAGCTAATCTGTACTCAGATGGTGACAATCCTAAAATTTTGTAATTTTGCTACTCAGTCTCATCACTGAGAATCCCACAGCAGAGGTTGAGTATAATATAGGCTTTATAGCATTGCAGCATGGGCTCTACTGCTCTCCCAAAAAGAAAAAGAAAAAAGTCCTTTCTAATGAACCATTAGAAATGAAGAGGTACAAATAACGATACTCATGTAATTGTTTAAAGAGATACTGGCTATTCAGACTTCATTATTCAGTTTTTAATTTTGTTAAATACCAATGTTTTCTGTGCATTTTTATTTTCTTGAAAATCTAGCTTCTGACAAATCACTATGAGCAGTGTTGGAAATATTACTGTCTGCCTTCAGGAATGGGAAGCTATGGAATTGCAGCAGAAGAAGAATTACATTTAACTGAAAAACTTTTCTGGGGAATATTTGATTCCTTGTCTAATAAGGTAATGACTGTAGTTCGCATTACAGTATGGGAGTATTATTAAAACACTGCAATGATAATTTGCTGTGCCAAATGCAGTAAGTTTCTACTTTAACAAGTCTTTCACCTAATACGGGAGATACGGTAATGAATGCCTTTAATGAAGTAACTTTCTAATGAAAAATTGAATGCCAAATCTTGAAATATTCTCTCCAAGCTAATGAAATGTCAAATCTTTTTCTTGACATACCTACACAACCTTACACTAGTAATGAGGCAGACTGCTTGTTGCACTAACAAGTAAGTGTTGTCTCCTGTCTTAACTCTACTAAACTTCTGAAAATACTTTTTACTGACATAAATTGAATTTTAAGAAATGTATGTATATATGTATATTGAATTGTTGGCACATGCACAGTAAATTTACATTGCCTATTTTCAAACATATACATGGATTTTGTTAGTTTTCTGGTTATTGTCTAGTTTAAGAAATGTGATGAAACATTATTAGAAATAAACATTTTTCCATCTTCCTGTTCCAAAGTATGATCTTGGGATTTTTCCACATACTCATTTTTTTTCTCTGACAAAGTTTCACTTCTGATAGGGAGAATGCCTTACTGCATAAATCCTTTTTGTACTTGATTGGTCTCAAAAATCAGGTTCTTACTATGGCACAGTAACAAGTTTTTTAATTGTATCTAGCTGAATTTATGTTCCAGTCTAATCAACAAATTTAGATGATTGATTCCCTAGGCATTTTAATTTATAGTATGGAAAATAACTTGCTTTCTACATTATTCTAAAATGGCTTGTAAGACTTATTTGTATGGGATTTTAGTTGCTGCTTTCACAAATGCAAAGAGTGTTAGGAAAGCCTCACTCAATTAAATGTTTCTGATTAGTGCATCTTAGCTTTTTGCCGAAGGTGATACGTTTCTGCCAATATTTGTGGCCCTCTTTAATAGCATTTTCAGTTTCTGTACGTGCTTCTTAGTCCAATGAAAAGAGAATTGAGGAAACCTGCTGACCTACAGTATATTCTATTGGTCTGTTTTGTATTGAGATATTTACAACTTGGATATTTACATGTCTTCCAGCTATTTAGTAGAAAAAATTTACCCTGTGATCTCTCTTCCTTTGTTTGTGCTGCATGTACTAAAGGATGTTGCAACAAAACTTGAGGAAATAAAGCAACACAATTTTAGGCACTCTGCTTGATGTGATATAAGCACATAGTTTTATCAGCAAGTGTTTTCACTGGACTTTAAAATTGCTCTTCAGCATTTTCTTGACACAAAGTGGTGATTCATATTTATAGGGGCATATAGTCTTTCTATTTCTAATAATGAAGCAACAGAAATATTTTTGCAGGGTAATAGGTTTTTTCCTACAAATGCTTGACTGGTGCCTGTTGGTGCCTATGTTGTAACATCAAAAAAGATGCCTGTGCTGAGTAAAAACGAATGTTGTTTGAGAGCTGGAAGGAGAACCTTGGCCTGCAACAAACTGCTGTTACTTCCTCTAGCACATTTTTATAATCTAGAGTGTAAGAATTGGCATTGAATGTGTTTCATGTAATTCTGCCTTATATTTTTATATATATCAAGTACTTCTATGTTCTTTCCAGAGCTAAAATGACTATATAGAAGAGCAAATATGCTAGTTTACCTCTTAGAAGGAGAATTTTGAAAAATAATGAATTGACTTGACTACAGTAAAACATAATTTCTTTTAACCAGCATGATTTAAAGTGAAATAGATGAGAGGAAAAGGGGGGGGATGATCATATTTCTATAATTACTCAAACAACTCTTTATCCTTCCTATGTAGGCCATAATGGCACAAAGAAAGCTTAATCATACTGTCATTGTGTATACTTATACAAGTGTCAGAATGCTCATGCTTGAGTAGTCTTAAAAATGTATCAAGCTGATATAATGAAAAATAGACGTCATGCAGCAATAATTTTGCTTTGTGCTTAATTTCTCTAATGTGCTTTACTGGGTTTTTTTGCATCTTCTAATATTTGTACCTGTGGCTGCTTGGTTTTCACTAACATGTTGCATGTTTTTCTATTGGACTTTCCAACCAGTTCCTATCTCTTCTGCAGAAGTATGATCCAGAGCTCTTTCGAATGGCTTTGCCTTGTCTAAGTGCTATAGCTGGTGCCTTGCCCCCTGATTATTTAGATACACGAATTAGGTCAACTTTGGAAAAGCAGACTTCACTGGATCCAGAGGGAAATTTTGATCCCAAACCTGTCAGCACTGCAAAGTAAGTCATATAAGTTATAGAATTTTCCCTTCCTTAAATATTTTGATGCTATTCCTTAATAACATTTTTTTCCTCTGTAGGGAGAGTTGGCTGGTGACTGACTTTTTAGTGATAGTATCTTTCAGAAGTAGTATAGGGATTTTTGCTTCCTTCTGCCAAATACTCCACTGCAACATATCCTGTTTACCAGATATAAAACATATTCTGCTCAGCAACGTAGAGATATTAAATATTTCCACATTGTATCTGTGGAGTACATAGTAAATTCTATGCTTATTATGTTCTCCATTACCTAACAGTTAAAATGTTTGGAATTTATACACCTGTAATACGTTTGAGGCTGTTATTATTTACAGTGTGCTTATGACAAAAGGTACAAGATCATCAAAACCTGGTAAGTGATTCAACTGGTCTATTGCCTGACTTTAAAAAAAAATTCACTTAGCTTTGAGAATTAATCTTTGGCAACTTCATATGGCAAACTAAACAGAACATGTGCAATGGTTGAATAATAATGGCCTTCCTGGCAATCCTGTGCTTTTAAAATACATATTTCTAATACTTTTATATTCAAGAACTGAGGATCACTAGCTGATTCTTGTGATTAAAGTCTTATTCCTCCATCATTATGCAGTGTGAAACATCCACACTAATATTATCCTGTATGAAGAATTGCTAGGAAAGCTACCTAGTTATGGTGAAGCAGGGTTGGGTTTTTTTCAGTATTTGAAGATTCCCTGTAAATGCCATCATACCTTTGCTTTGTTTTGTGGTATTTCTTCTAAAGAAAATGGAATTTCAAAGCCAAATGCCTTGCCTTTATCTGGAAGTGAAGTAATTTTATTAGTGTTATATTATACTAACTTCTTTTCATAAATCAGACTGCAGTAACTTACCAATGAATGACCATACTCTTCTTTGTTTACAGCCTTGTACTTCCTGAGAAGTTGGAGTACATTGTCAGCAAGTATGCTGAACATTCCCATGATAAATGGTCCTTTGATAAGGTAGGAATTATTTTAAGACTTCCACCTGTCAGAAAAGTGCTAGTAAATAATACCTGAGGTGAATATGGAAAGAAAAACTGGACAATTTAACTGATCGGCTCTTGTTCAGAGTGCATTAATGTCTGCATATTTAGTCAGAAATCTGCAGAAAACTTTTGCTCAAGAAAATGAATTTAAATTTGCCACTTTGAAAAAGTGGCTAGAATTTAGTAGGATGAAGATTTGAAGGGAATGAAAAAAGGGCACTGGTTGGGGGGGGGTGTTTTGTTTTGTTGTTTGTTTGTTTGTTTGTTTGTGTGGTGTTTTGGTTTTGGTTTAGTTTGGTTTTTTTAGTAAGAATATGTAGATTTTGGCTTCATTTTGCCTGGTAATGATGTTTCATGACTGGGATTCAGATGCAATTTTACTGCAGCAGCTCTGTGATCTAAGAGAATACCTGGGAAATATAATGTCCTTTTTTTATTATTTCAGAAAATGTAGTTATAGCTTTTTTTTCTTTTTAGCTTCAAAAAGGCTGATATGTATTTATTTCCTCTACAATATTTCAAGTGCTCTGTCACAGTGGTGTTTCTGTTTCCCTACTTGAAAATACCTGTAAGCCAAGACAATATATGTGATTATTTTTAAATCTTTTTAATATTACTGAAACATTTAATTGAAGTATTTTTAGTGTTACATCTTGCAAATTTTAATAAATATTTCTCTAGAATTAAATTTGAGCAAAATGAAGTTTGATGGAGTTGTTGCAGGTTTTGCTAACTATGTTGTGTTTGATTATGAGTAACTCATTCTACTCAAGTATGAATTTTAAACATCTTTCATTCAAGGAAAATAAGAGATGGGGTTAAGTAATTTATTACAACAATTAACAACAAAATAGTAGCAATTTTATAGAACAATTATATAGAAATAATTTTTTTGTTGTGTGGGTTTATGTATGCAAATTTGTAGCGAAAGGTATACATATATATTAATATGTAAATATGCACATATTAATCTCAAACCATACATTTCCTTAAGATTGTTTAAGGTAAAGAATTAATTAAAGTTGTGTACTTTAGTGCTTGATCTATTGACGTTACCCTTTCTTCTCTGTGTTGCTGATTTTAGCCTTCCAGGGAGGAGACACTTTTTTTTTACCTATCTCTCAGGGCTATGTATTGCTGTGGTGCATCCATAGATGGACGCATGTTCTTATAGCAGAAATTTCTGTGGCAGTGCGTCAGTATCGGAGTAAATTGGCAGTTCAATATGACAAACTAAACTGGCTGATTTGCCGTTACTCATCTATGCTGTTCTCATTTCGGTATATTTATTATTTTCAGACTACTAGTGGATGGAAATATGGTGTTTCACTGGATGAAAATATGAAGACTCACCCATTAATAAGACCTTTCAAAACTTTAACTGAAAAGGTAAGAGAGGAAATTTCAGCTGCACTAAGACTGCCATAAAAATTCTTATTTATGGTAAGAACCAAAATACTTTTTATTAAGTTGGTTTGAGGAGTATTAATATCACATGTTTAGAATTTTCTTGGCCACAACTTTTCAGATTTTCTATACACTTTTACTTTGCAAAGTAGTGCTGGAAAACAGGCTATTGTCTATTTTTTTTATTGATGACTCTATTTATATGAAGAGGTGTAGAGGTCAGTAATGTTCTGTATCTATGAATGGATATAAACATAGGAACACTAAAAAAGGCCTCATATGCTTATGCATTTAAATGTACATACTTGCCTAATTAATTTTATAGCATAACTAGTGCCATCAAATTTTATTACTTTGGGCTGGAGAAACCAATGAATAAGTTTCCAGATACAAACTACCTTATTACTCCAGAGCTCAAGTTCTTTCAGTTTGCAACATGTATGCCAGCAGTAAGTGCCACTAAGAATAAACCCAGAAAATTTTAAAGTATTTTAAAGCTTCTTTTTCATGTAAAAAGAATTATGTTGTGTCTTCAGATAAAATATACAAATTTTATTTACTTTTGTGGCATGTGACATTTTATAAAGGGAAATGGAATATTTTACTGGTTCTTTGCTACTTGCTAAGTACAGAGCATTTTACATTATTTTCTTCAAAGGAAAAGGAAATTTATCGTTGGCCTGCCAGAGAATCACTGAAAACCATGTTGGCCATGGGATGGAGCCTAGAAAGGACTAAGGAAGGTGGAGAAGTGATAATACATCAGCGTGAAAATGAAAAGCTCCGCAGCATATCTCAGTCTAGCCAGGTAAGGTGGAATTGCTTAAATTTAGAAAGCAAAAGGTCTGTTTGTTAATTTACTAAGAAAATATACCAATTTATGTTAATTTCATATTCTTTTTAATGAAAAGAAACACTTAATGTTCTGAGACTGGAAATCATATCTATACTATAGTAAAATCTGTGCAGTAACACTTAAGGAGGGGATTGCAAAAAGACAACTTTCAAGACAATAAGGCTGTCAGAGACCATATCTATGAATTTTCTCAGAAGACCTGAAAAGAATTTTCATATGCTTTTTCAAAGAATACATGCTGGAGTATGTAGAGCCTTTTATTTTATAATAGATCTGGTAAATTTTTGGGGGGGTCAAACAGAAGAGCCTGAAATGGACTTTTGCCAAAATTATAATTATTACTGACAGATACAATTACACATTTTATATTTTTGTTAAATCTACAGGCAAAATTTGCAGGTAATTATATAGTAGCTAGCATTTTGATGTAATACAGATTATTTTTTTCATTTGTAATTTTTATAATAGCTTGTCAAGACTGCTGCTCAGTATGTGTCTGTTTTGGAATAGGGAAAGATTTTTAAAAGTGTGACAAGTGTTGTGGAATTTTTTATTGTGCCCTTTGAGATGAATTAAACACAAATTTGTGCTTAAATATAGTGAGATTTAATGAGCAATGCATTGGGCAGAATTCTACCACCATAAGTGGTTCTGCAAGGACTGTGTAAAGATGTGTCACAAGTTGATTCCTTATATACACTTGCCCCAGCACTGATCCTGTGAGCATCTGCCACCTTAATCCTCTGTTAGTTTTATTCCCCAGCACCAGTTTTGCATACCATAAGTGGCCCCTGAGTGGCTATTCTTACAAGACAGTTCTGCAGCATTTCTTGCCACCCCAATAAATTTCACTCCCTTCTGTCTCTGGCATGCCTACTTCCAGATGGTTGAACCTGTTCTGCAGTTGGACCTTCTTTCCTAAGAATACGCATGATAAAGACATGACTAAGTAGATGATTTTGGCATGTTTAACTTCAGTATATGATTGAAATCACTGATTTATATTTGACATTGTGCATTGAACATGTGCCTATAATAGGTTTGTTGCCCTGAAGCTTTCATGCTTCAAACATTTTAAGACTGCATATCACACACCTCCTTTTTCTTAGTCTGGAAATTCCATGAGACAATAACCTATTTTAACTTTTTGTTGTGATGTCTTGTCTTTAGTATATGGTTCATTCAGGCTGTTGAAGGCACATCTTGAATGTGACATGATTGGCCTCTTATCTTAGGCTGAAAAGCATGGTTCTTAGCATCTTGCCATCTGTTGCAAATAGATCCAGATATCTGCAGTAACCTTATTTTTTTCATATCAGCAGACATATTCTGTTAATCATGCTGTGTGTCTTCAGCACATGGCAAAACAAAAACTGAACACAGTTTCCCCAACAAAGTTTAAAAATGCGAATATTGTTACTCTAATCAGGTCAACTGCAGAGGTGTTGTAGTTGAATATTTGATTCTTTTATTTGAAATACTTGTATCTGAACATAATTTTCTTTTCTTCCCTGCAGGGAAATGGGTATAGCCCAATGCCACTTGATCTCTCCAATGTAGTGCTTTCTAGGGAGCTTCAGGTATATATTTCTGTTCTGCATATGTTGTGCTGAAAAGAATTAATAAATTTGGGGTTTTCTTATTAATGACTTGAATTTTGTCAGATTTTATATTTGTGAATGTGGTTATGATATGCTGTTGTAGAAAGGTGCGTGACATACTATTTACACATTTAAAGAAGATGTTTCTACTGTTTATCCCATTGGTGCTTCCCAATTCCTAGAATATTTATCATGAAGCTAGTAAAGGGGATGTAAACACCATGTGATAGATGTGTAACCTATGGCCATGCTGACTTCAAAGGAACAGCTGAGTGTAAAAATGACAGTTGATAAAGAAATTTCTTTACCACAAAAGCATAGACTTCACTTAAGACTGTAAAATTATGTAGAATTACAGATTTTTTTTTTTGACACCTTTTAATTTTATATCTTTTTTTTTTTCTGATGGTAATGTAGGGAATGGTTGAGGTAATGGCAGAAAACTACCATAATATATGGGCCAAAAAGAAGAAAATGGAGTTGGAAAGCAAAGGTAAGCCAGAATCCCATGAATCACACAAAAAATAGACAAGGAAAATGAGGGAGAAGAAACAGTCTGAAAGAAGACGGTATAAGATGATCAGAATTGAATAGTTCCTTTTGTACTTGAAACAAAATGAATCTTACAGTAGAAAAAACTTACAGTTCTTTCAACTTACTAAAGGTGGAGGTAGTCATCCTTTATTGGTACCTTATGACACGTTGACAGCCAAGGAGAAATCACGGGACCGTGAAAAGGCACAAGAGCTGTTTAAATTCCTTCAAGTCAATGGTATAATCATATCTCGGTAAGTTGTGCATTTTTTTGAGATGCTTGCATTCAATTCACAAACGATCATGACTGTCCTTATCTCAATGCAGTCTGTTAGTTATTAACATAATTGCCATTTGGCATAACTTTTGTAAATCAGAGTCCTTGTTATTTTTATGTTCAGAAACACCTTCTGAAATAGACAGGTAATATTTTTAATAACTCTGTGATCATAATAAATATAAAATGCAACAGTAGTGTAATTAAACAAGCAGATTATTCAAAACTTCTAAATTAGCAGCCAGGAATGTCAGTAAGGATCATAGGAAAAGCAATGTCAGTAAGGATCATAGGAAAATAAATCTAAGATCTGATGCTGAAACACATCTATGCAAAAATACTTTTAAATCCAGATTTTAAGGAAAATCTTGGTTTGAATTCTATGAACCAGTAAGACAAAGTGGCTGTTTTGTGGCCATTTCATCCATAACTTTTGTTCAAACAGAAGTGCAGGCTATATTAGTTGTACTCTGACTTGCTGTGTCTGGAAGTAAGCTGGCCTCTGGGGACTTAAATTGTCAATGAAATTAAAATAATTTATTATACTGTATTTTTGGCTTTAAATGATGGAATTTTGAGTTACTACTATAGCCACAACCTTTTATTGTATGTGAAACACCTGAGCACATAGGAATCTACAATTTTGCTGGCATTAAGCATTTTTGTAAACTAAACTATATTCATGAACAAATTTTTCTGTATGTGCACAGTCACACCTTGTTTTCATTTACTTCTGCTTTTCAAGTCTCTGTTTCTACTGAAAGCATACACTCAGAAATTTGTAAAAATTTATTATTAGCATCTGCAAAAGGTAACTTTGTTGCCTTCAACAATTAATAATATCTCTTAAGATAATAGAAGACAACTCTAAGTATACATTTCTGGATTACTACAGAGAAAAATTCCCTCCTGCCACATATGTAGGCTCTCAGCCCAAAACCAAAATGTAGGTATACCACCAAACAATTTTATATCCTTCATAATTGCTTTAGAGCAATTGAATAAGAAAAGTGAGTTTAGTTCCTTGCAAACAAATGGTCTTTTGAAACACTGATAGAATTGTTCAAACATCAGTTTTAATATCTCTTTGCAGCTGCATCTATTTGGGTTACAAGGACAAGGTTTTCAGAGTTAACTAATAGGACAAGTCAACTTGAAAAAGCCTATTCAAACTCTTTGTGGGGTATGGGCAAATAGTTTGCTCTGTCTGTGTCAGGTTGAATCAAGATTATTCTTTTCTCAGTGCTTTCTCCAGATGAATATCTTTATATGAATATAAAATCTTTCAAGTACAATGACATTCTGCAAATGTGATAATTGCAATTCTTAAAAATGTCAGGCTAATCACTAAAACATGGAAATTCTTTATAATTGGAAATGCACGGGCGGCATAGTGTCTGTACTTTACATATACCATCTGCCTTTGTTTTGATTTTTGCTCCTCTTTCTTTGTTGAGAGCACTTCTGAAGCACTTTCGGGTGTTTATGCCATACAGATAAATCTCTCAGGCCATACTCAAGTCTATGTTCTTTTGATGTCTTTGTTATTTAACAGAACTGCCAATGTCTTTCAATATTTAGGAAAGTACATGTAATCTTTTAGCAACCATGAGTTACTATAAACACATCAAAAAAGCGTACTTACAGTAATGTCACTGAAAATGCAGATAAATACTTAAGTTGTGTTACCTCTGTGAGAGTGAGGCAGCAGGAGATGCCTGTCAAACATACATAGCAAATAATTTGATTATATATATGATATATCAAATATTATAAGTCCATAAAACTACATAAATTATGGCTCTTCAAATAGATTTTTTTTTTTTTCCAAATAAAACTGTAAGATGGAAAGTTGGAGTCCTTTTGTGTTTATGTGTAAAATGGGATTGGATTGTATTCCTTGATTCCCTGGTTGTGTTCCCCCAGACTATAACCATTCCTCTCTTCTTTAACCATGTTATGACATGGTCAGGAACATACATTTTAGTATTAGATGTTTTTGTTGTTAAAATTTCTGCTGCATCAGCCTTCTCCTACAGAATTACTTTCTTCCTTGCATTTATCTCATAGCTGTTTTTCAAGTGTTAGTCTAATCTTCCATTTATTCTCCCTAATTTACTTCTACACCAGTGCTAAGGAATCTAAGAACAAATGATCATTTTCTCCATACCACAACAGTGAGTCCAGCAACTTTCCTGCTTTCTTGTTCCTTTCTTGCTTTTACATCAGTGCCACATACTACCAGTTCCTCGCCTCCTCTTCCCTATTTCTGACACATTGTTCAATCTCTCTGTAGTCTCTGTATCTCCTTTAGCCAGATCATGCTTTTCTAATTGATAAAGGGAGAGTCTTCCTGTCTACTTCTGTTTGAAGAGTCTGTAGAGAAGCAAACCAAGTAGCCATTATTGCATAACCAGAAGTTTCTCTTAACTGTACTCAGTCACTTCTTCACTTGGCAAGCCAAAGAAATGTCCTGGGTGTAGGACACGATCAACTGAAAATCTCAAATATGGTTTAGTCCTCTTAATGTTGAAATAAAGAGACCTCAAAGAAGTTGCAAACTAAACAAATGTATAAGAAAACCTCAAAGAAACGAAGGAGAAAGAATTAATGACCTGTAATACCAAGTATGTTTGAAAACAGAATAACTTAAAAAAATAGAGTTATATGACTTAAAAAAGAAAAAGCAAAAAATACAATGTCCTTGATGATGAGACAGAATGCATCCTTTGCAATTTTGTGGAAGGAACCCTTAGCAAGAGATTGGGGACTTTGGCTTCCTTTTAGAGGAACTTCAATGGAGTGGAGAAATGGGCTGATGGAACATCTTGTGATGTTGAGGAAATGTAAATACAAAGTTCAGTACCTGGAGTGGAATAACCCTAGCAATAGGGAAATTGAGCCTGGCAGCATCTATGCAGAAAAGCACTTCAAATTCTACCGGTGGAACATGAATCAGGAGTGTGTCCTTGTGATGATGAAGGCTGACTACATACTAGGCTCTATTCGTAAATGTGGTCTGCAGGTTGATGGAGGTAATTTTCTTCTTTTCCATTTTGCAATCAGGAGACTATCAGGAGTATGTTGTCCAGTTTTTAGTTCACCAAAGGAGACATTGACAAAGAGTTAATCAAACGGAGGGCCACCAAGATGCTTTGGGTGGCCTCATGGCATACATATTATGCCAGGAGAGGCTCTGAAGAGGGGCTAGATTTTTTAATTATTAAAACAGAAGGCTATAATGGAATTTTACCACTGTCTTCAACTACTTAATGCAGTTATAGAGATGATGAGGTCAAACACTGTCTTCTCAAAAATAACAAGTTGTTCCAAGGAAAATTCCTGGTAGATATGTGAAAATATTTTACCCTTATTTTTTTCACAGTGAGGGTGGTCAAAGATTATAGTAGGCTCTCCAGAGTCATTATGAGATTTTGATCCTTGAAAATACTCAGTACATTATTGGACAAGGTTCTGAGCAACCTGATCTAACTTTGGATTTGACTTTGCTGTGAGATGGGACTTGGATCAGATGACTTTCAGAGGTTCCTTCCAAGCTAATTTTTTCTGTGATCCTAAAGAATTTTAGAATTTCAGTGAGGTAGGTTTCATTTGTAGCTAAAATAAAATCTAATATTTTAAATCAAGGTACAGCCAACCATACATGGTTTTATTCCTCTTTAATATCTTGCATGCATGATTTAAGCTATGAATTTATCTCCAAAAATAAATATTACATGCCTCTTTAGAAAGCATCACATACTTTTCACATTTTTCAAATACTTTGAATAGCATAGTAGTTTGTTACCTGCATTTAGGTTTGCCTTTAATAGCTTAAGTAATTTTGAATTCAGTCTTTCCTAAAAGTCAAGGACAAAAGTGAAATGTAATGGTGAATATTGAAATGAAGTACAGTACTTAGACTGATTTTGTAAGCTGTAATTGTTGACATCCTAAACATTTGTTACTTTTATCTGCCAGCAGTAGAAATTGAGTGGCCAAAGCATTGCATTGTTAGATTTAAATGTACCATGGTTTTGTTTGTGTAATAAGATAGCTTTCTGAAGTTAAGAAATTCAACATTTCTTGCTATTTAGCTGATAACTAAGAGTTGCTATGGAAGGTCATTTTCTCCTCATGAAAATTTAGCATAATTAAAACATTGTAAGGAATGGAATGCTTCATAGTACTGTCATCACTTGTACTACTATCATCACCAATGCTATTTATCTTGATGCTTTCTGAAATAGAGGTCTGAATGACATGGAGTTGGATGCTTCTTCCATGGAAAAGAGGTTTGCCTTTAAGTTTCTGAAGAAGATTTTAAAATATGTTGATTCTGCTCAAGAGTTTATTGCGCATTTGGGTAAGCTGCAGATTTTATTTTGAATTTTTTTTTTTTTTTTAATATTTAAATACCTGGATTTATATATTTAAATTTGTAGCAATCATTATTTTTATTGCATTTTAGAAACTCAAACTTTGTTTCTTAATTTGCAGATTGAGTTATTTGACATCTGTAACTACCTAAACTGTTGCTGATGACTTATTTGTATTTCAGCAAAACTAACTTTGCAAGGCTATATCAAGAGCTATTGTGTTATTTATCACTAGACAGCTTCTTACTTGTGTCTGCATTGATTGTATGCTTGCAGAAGCCATCGTAACCAGTGGAAAAACTGAAAAATCTCCACATGAGCAAGAAATAAAATTCTTTGCTAAAGTGAGTGATTTAGTATTTCAGTTAATGTACATATGCATTCAGTTATACAAAACATGAACATTTGTGATGTTAGACTGCTTTTCAGGTAATAGAAATGTATAATTTCCCATTATTTTTATGGTAAATAACCAACTAAATGTTGTTAACAAATATTTTAAAATATCTTCAAAACACCCTCAGAACTATTTCAATATATTTGCTGGACTCAAATATTTTAAAAATATGTTAATATATTTGCTTCTACATGAGAGGGAACATGGAATTTAAAAGGCAGCTTATTTATTACATTAAATTAATTGCTCTCACTGAACATTGAAATTATATCTGAAATTTTTGCCATGGTATATCACAGAACTGCACAGTATATCTATAGAATCACACAGTCACAGAATTGTCACAGTTGGAAAAGACCTCTAAGATCACTTCATCCAACTGTCAACCCTAAAAAAAACCCCAAACAAACAAAAAAACCACAAAAAAACCACCCCCCCAAAAAAAAACCAACAAAAAACCCCCCAAACAAACAAACCAAGAAAACAAAATCCCACTAGAGCATGTCCCGAAGGGCCTCTTCTACACATTTTTTAAATACCTCCGTGGATGGTTACTCCATTACCTGTCTGGACAGCCTGTTCCAGCACCTGACTACTCTTTCAGTAAAAAAATTCTTCCTAATATCTGATCTAAACCTCCCCTGGTACAACTTCAGTCTGTTTCCTCTTGTCTTTTCATTATTTACTTGACAGAAGAGGCCACACCCACTTCACTACAACCTGCTTTCAGATAGCTGTGGAGAGCTATAAGGTCTTTCCTCAGCCCCCTCTTCTCCAAACTAAACAATCCCAATTCCCTCAGCCTCTCTTCACAGGACTTGTTCTTCAGACCCTTTACCAACTTCTTGCCCTTCTCTGAATTCTCTCCAGAAATTCAATGTGTTTCTTGTGGTGAGGGGCCCAGAACTGAACACAGTACTTGAGGTGTGGCCTCACCAGTGCCAAGCACAGGAAGAAGTATTCCTATGCATAGTAATGTCATGTACATAATGGTGTACCTACTAAGAATAATATTGTCAATAATCAGATTGGAAGTAAGAAACATTTAGCATATAATTTAGAATCTTAAAAAAAAAAAAAAAGTAATTTCCCTTTATATCTGTACTGGACAGTTATGTAATTTGCAGAGAAGGATCCTCTTAGTTCAGTGATATTTATCACTATTGAATGTGAGAAAAGTAAGGCTGCAAAATTAGATCCAA
This sequence comes from Megaceryle maxima, assembly GCA_024605025.1. Classification (NCBI taxonomy): domain Eukaryota; kingdom Metazoa; phylum Chordata; class Aves; order Coraciiformes; family Cerylidae; genus Megaceryle; species Megaceryle maxima. The sequence continues at coordinate 49,051 of JANHGN010002167.1, forward strand.
AGTACATAGATCTGTGTAACTCTTATGTATGCAACATCTAAGTAAAATTATAAGACTTAATGTTTTAAATAACTTTGTGTCTGAAATGAGAAAATGCAACTATTACAGAACTTCTAAAAATCTTTGAATGAACTTGATCAATCAGAGCATTATTGATAAATAATACCATTGTGCTCTGTGAAAAATGCATTTTGTATCTGTATTTCTTAGGTTCTTTTACCATTAGTTGATCAGTACTTTACAAATCACTGCCTCTACTTCCTGTCTTCTCCAACAAAATCACTCAGTAGCAGTGGATATGCATCAAATAAGGAAAAGGAAATGGTAGCAAGGTAAGTAGAAAATTAAAATATACACAGGAGTGTTCTGTATAGATAATTGAAGGTCTGTTCTTATGTTAAAGAGAAATATAGTTCAAAAGCTCAGTTTCTTCAGATGCAAAGTGAATACTTTATTCTGTATCAGAATGGTAGTGAGTGAATAGAGTTCCTCATTTTAGTATTGTTTAACTTATAATTAAAGAATTACTTGTATATATAATAATTATATAGAGAGTATATCATATTAGTATATTACAATTGTGGATAATACATTAATAAATGATTCTGTGAGCAGTAGAAGTAATAAAACTGAGTTTCTGATGGATTAGTTTTTTGATTTGATGGTGCTTTCCAGTTGAAGCTTATACCAGCCACTCTTGGGTCATCTAAATGGTCTCTCATTAAAATTTCCAGATATCAAAAAATGTGAAAAAACCATGATACAGCTTCTTTTTAGGGGTAATTATGGATTCTTCTTGCTCTACAAAATTCTGCATCTGCACAAAAATTGCTGGAATGTAATAATTTTTAGACACGTGTACTGTTTCAGATTTGGTTGGAATCAACCATTTGCCTCAAAGTTATTCTAGAAAACTCAGTAACAAATAGAGAGTTGCCTTTTAATTTACAATGTGTTACCTGTACAAAAATATTATTTTAATTTTTCTGCTACTAACAATTACAAGTTGATATTTAATTTTTTTCTATGACTGTCATTATTTTTGTTGCCATTTTTTTTTTTTCTGGGAAAATTTTTGGGAAATTTTGTATCATAATCTTTCAAACTGTATTTTACTCTGTCTTGCTTTAACTGTCAGTTGCCAAATTTCTTTTGATTTCCTTCACTAGAAGTCAACTTCACCAGAGTTGACTGCTTTTTCTAATGGAAGAGGAGATATAAAATTTGGAAGTAAAGGTTACTTGTTATGTATGATCAGGCCTAGCACTGAACTTCCTAGATTCCATTCTTCAGTTTATCCTCCAACATATTTTTGCACTTCTCTAAGTTATTGTTACCCTTTTGTTTCTGTCTTCTAGGTGGGTGGTAGTCCTTATATAGCAGTTGCCCATAACAGTGAGTGTTAAGCCCCTAAGATTCTGCTTTACTGAGCTTTCAGATATATACAAATGTACAAGATAGTACACCAGTAGCTGGGGAAGTCAGGTCAGGTTCAGGAGAATAAAAGTTATTTTAATTCATTTCATTTTCATGCTTCCTCTCTGAATGGTTCTATTACTTCTCTAAAGTCAGTCAGGTCAGCTTAATAAAGCTGAATAGATGATTACTGGGGTTGTAGAAAACACCTTTACAAAAGCACATCAATGAAGTTAGATGTCTAGCTTGTATATCTGTTATTATAAATTCAGAAATATCTTATATTTTTTGTTCTTCTTCACTGAGAAAAGTTACTATCAGTCACATATTTTCATCTTATAGGAAGTGTAGTAATTACTTAGTATTGTGAAGATAATAATGACAATCTGTTGTTAATAGGAGACCATGTCAATTCCTAATATATATTTGCTTTATGTTGTTGTATCCTAATTTCATTTATAAAGTATACGACAGATGTTACACAAGTCTGCTTAGTTGTCTTTGTTTTTAAAAATTAAAGTAGCTTCTTTAATCTTGAGAGTCTTGGTGATTTTTTCCTTTCTCTTACTTATCCTCTTATTTTAAAAAATAAGTTAGATATTCAAGTTTCTGACATATTTGCCAGAAGCTCTTGTAATCTGTATATAATTCAGGATTCATCTTATCATCAGCAGTAGCTAAATACAGATTTACTTATTTACAAGTGATATCTTCCCAAGTTGTTTTAAACAGTATGAAGGTTTGTAACATTCATTTTCTGCAAGATGCCAAGTAAAATATTACAATGTCACTCAGTTTTTCTTGTTCCTACAAAACCAAAACAAACCAAACATCTTATTCAGAAGCAATAGCCATAAAGAATGACTCAACCATATATATGGAATTGTTGGAAAACAGTGTAAACAAAAGAAAGTTTCACATTTCAAGTTACCTCTGAGGTAGTGAAACTCAGAAAATGAGGGAATTCAGAAGCTTCAAAAAAGTTACTCTCCTTAATGCAGCTATTTGACTGACTGTCAAATATGTCAAATATGAGTGAAGGAATGTTACCATCCTTCAAAATACACTATCCAGAAACTGCGCTGTTTTCTCTTTCATATTCCTACTACTGTTTATCTCATATTCAAAATAAATCTTTAATCTTTGTCTTGCCTTGTCCTGCTCTTTCTGTTCTTTTCTACTTTAGCCTGTTCTGCAAACTAGCTGCTCTTGTTAGACATAGGATCTCACTTTTTGGTAAGTTTTTAAGAAAGATCTTGGTAAAAGTTTAAAATATAAAGAATGTATAACCATTGCTTCTATCTTTCCTGAAACTTTTCACACACTATAGGCAAAATTCTATAAAATTATTCATAAACTTCCAGTACAATTAGTGAGTGCATTGAACATGGCTGTGAAGATGATAATTAATAAAATATGTGAAATGTTGTAGCAGGAAGAAATAGCAGCTTCTAGGATTTTCAGACTGCTTTTAAAAAAAAAAAAAAAGGTAACAGAAAAGGCATGAGATTTTATTTTTAGCTTTTCAAAAGTCATTTTACACTAATTGTTTGGATTTCATCCAGCTGCTGAATCCAGTAGATCAGTTTACCATTAGGCTAGGGTGATGTAGGGAAAAAGTACATACCTTTTTCATAGTTATTGATAAGAAAATAATAAAAGAACTGCAGGTACTACAAGATAGAAAGTTCAGAATGTTGCAGGGTCAACTGATGAAAATGAGTCATGAGTAGACACTAGTTATTCTTTTCAGTTATTGCATAAAATGGACTTAAGAATTGAAAGTTAGTTCTAGAACCAGACCTACTTCTCCGGTGATCTAAGGTGGGAGACTTATGCCATGTCTTGTTTAACCTGTGCATCTCCAAAATGACATTTTGGATCATTAGATGATCCTACATTTTCTCTACTATGGTGATTTCATACTATCTCTTCCTACCCAGGTAGTGATTCTGCTACAATGGTGAACTGCCTACACATTTTAGCTCAGTCTCTTGACACACGGTAAGTTTGCAACATTTGTACGAGCTACAAGCTATGTAAGTGTTGCAGAGATTTGCAGAAGTTGAATTGTTTCTGTGCTTTTTATTCCTTATTTGTAAGTAATTATATTAGCAGTTATCAATAATTTGTATATTGACCTCCGTATTAGCAGATTTTGTCTAAAGGGTTAATCTATATTTTTCCATTCACTGTTTGTTATTGAAAACTTCTGTCAGTCTTTCCAAGGGCATTTGAAGACTTTACTGGGAGATGTAAATGACACAAATTTTGAAATTGCATGTGTTGATACCTGTAGATACTAATTCAGTGCATATTGAAAATTTGGGATTAGAAGTATGCAGAATGTATTAATATATGGGCATAGTTGTATTTGCTGACTTTTACTGTTTACCATTGAAATGCTTATGTAGATTGAAACACAGGCCAGGGCAACTTTCTAATCTGAGCTCTTTTCTGGCCCGGTTATGTTATATGGCAGCCTGACAATTAATTCATTGTGATTAACCTGTTTTATTTCCTACGTGCCCTGGGACTCCTCAAAAC
>JANHGN010002167.1:54790-80716 GCA_024605025.1 Megaceryle maxima
GGGAATTAAGGAATGGGACTGTGATGCTGGTATTGCAGCTTCATTTGCTAGGTTCAGGGTGCCTTGAAGATAGGTAAGCGTGTATCCTGACTTGCATATCTAGTTACTATGGCACCCATTAAGAATTACTTTCTTGAGCATATTGTACTGAGGAGCTTTCTGACCACCTATGATATTTGCTGAGAAGCATGATCTTATTTGAAAATAGATCACAAAAACTGGAAAGACAAGACTGAGTAAGAAAGTTCTTTGTTATTTTTATTTTGTATTAAATACTCCAAGCTAATTGTGGCTTATAGATACAATAGTACTTTTCAGTTCATAATGTAAAATTTACTGATAGTTGTGTGTATCTTCAAAGACTGATAGAATGTATGTATATATATTTGTGTAACTACTAAAGCTCAATACAAAGTTAGTATTTTTCCCCTTATGATATTTCAGAACTGTTATGAAATCAGGATCTGAGCTTGTTAAAGCTGGATTGCGTGCCTTTTTTGAAAATGCAGCTGAAGACCTGGAAAAAACTTCAGAAAATCTTAAACTAGGAAAATTTACCCATTCACGGACACAAATCAAGGGTGTTTCACAGAATATCAATTATACTACAGTAGCATTGTTACCAATCTTGACATCGATTTTTGAACATATTTCACAATATCAGTTTGGAATTGATTTACTTCGTAAGTCTTTTATTTTGTTTATTGTGTTTTCATAGTAGAAATGCATTTTAGTAATGGTTGCATTGCATTAATTACATTAATTGCATTAATTCAAAGGATGAAATTCTGTTTTCAGTAACATGCATATTTCCAGTATTAAATCTGAAATTAGCTGTATAGTACCTTATTTCCAGTGCATGTTTAAAAATAATATTCACTAAGTTTCAAGTTAATTTTGCACTATATTTCTCAAAACATTGAGAGAGAAATTAAAACTTCCCCTGAAGCACTGTCTTACAGGGTGGATTAGACTAGTTTTCTACAGAAAATTAAATTATGCCTATTCACATATTTTTACTTCATTAGGTTAAAGGAGACAACTCATTATTAATACCCTGTGGGTTTGGTTTTTTTTGTTGCATTTGAAAGCCACTTTAGTTCTTTTAATTTACATTTTCCTTATTTTTAACATCATTTAGTTTAAAATTGCTCAAATGCCTCCTTGAGATTCAGTAGTCTGCTGTTTCAAAACTTGGTATAAATTTGGGTTTTGACAGTTCCAAATTAACGACTGATAGTCATGAAAAGGCTTTCTTTAAAATGGGCCTTTAGATCATGTTCCTAGTGTTTAGACACACAGACTGATGTGGTTAAGCTTAAAATTCTACTCTGCAAGTGTGACAACCTGCTGTATCTTACTAGCAAGTATCTGCTGGCCTCTTCAAATGTCTTAGGATCTGTTAGCTTTTGGAGTTAAGGTAGATTGCAGATGAGGTATCAGTTAAATTGAAGATAAATAACAAGGGTGGAGTATTGACAGCATGATATGTTTGGTGATACTGTGCTAAAATATTTTTTACATTCTTTATCAGTTGCATAAAACAGATGTTTAATATTTGGAAAGTAGTCTCTAGTTGATTAAATACTGATGATCTACTTCTTATTTTCCTCTAGTGGGTGATGTACAAGTTTCATGTTACAGAATTCTTTGTAGCCTCTATTCGCTTGGGACTGGGAAGAACATATATGTTGAAAGGTATTGGATGAAAAACCCAGCGTGTAAAATTTTATTTTCTTAAGGAGTGTGCTATTTAGGTAGCAAAGGAGTTTGAATGAAAGGTGAATCTGAAACAGTGTGAGCATGTTTAAAATAAATGCTTGTACCTTATAGTTCAATTCCATATGCAAAAGAAACCCAGCCCAAAACTAAATAAAAGCAGACAACTCATGCTGCATATGGCAGTGTAATTGCAGGGAGTTTATTTTTCTCATACAGAAAGATAAATTTTTCCATGGGTTGCCATTAATGTTCCCGGCTTGGCTATTTCATGTTGCTGTAGGAAGTACAATGAGTAACAAGCTGTGTCTGTCTCACAGATACACCTATCAAAATAGTTGTCCTGAGCATGTTGACAGACTTTAACACTTCAAAAGAAACCACTTTACCATTTACTTGCTTTTAAAAAGAGTAGGGCCTGCAATTCCTTTAAGCATCTAGTTACTATGATATGTTCCAAGCCCTGGATTTTAGATGCTCTTCCATTAAAGGAGGCTCAAATCCATATATGCTAATGCAGAAAAGAGAATTGTTGGTCTGTCTATCACAAGGCAGGAGATAAGATACTTAAAACACTTCCTTATGCTTCCAAAGGCTTTAGGTTAGGCACTTTTCATGATCTTTTTTTATAATGAGAACTTTAAAATTCACAGGGCCTGAGAGAGAGACTAAACTGGAGGAAATACAACTCTTTAGTCTGGTTAGAAGCCTTGCCTTGTATGAGGGATACTGGTCTCTCCCCTCCTTCCCTCTCCCCCTCATTTATTTAATAATTCTTTCCTGTAAAATGCAAGAGCAGTCTCCCAGGCAGGCTGTCTCTTTCCTCCCACTCTGCATGCATGTACATGTGTGTACAAGCATATTCCAGTGTATGTTCACATTCAGTCATTTATTCGTCCATCACTTAATTACAAAGCTATAGTCTTTCTTGTTTTTCTGGGCTTGAAAATCTCTTTGACACAGATGTGATAGGCAAAATAGGAAGTGCCTAACCCCTACGTTAACTAGTAGTCAGGGTCTTCTCACAGAAAATAAAAGATTATTTTATTTGAATTGTATTTCTATCAGAAGAGCGAGACCACAGTACAGGCCTCCAATTGATTGTCAATAGCTTTAAGCGTGGGACAGTTACATTACATATTGATGTTAGCAACATCACCTTTTCCTACTGCAGTTGTCTTCTTGGAGGGGAAGAGTGGTCAGGTCAGATATATCTGAGGAAATGAATTAGTCTTATAAGACTGTGTGAGACATTTCCAACTGTAGATTTCATTTACTTTGGCTTTCACTAGATTCACTCAGGCTCTCAAATTAAGGCTGTAGGTAGATATCAGTGTCTAGGTGGGTGGTAGAATTTCAAACACACCGCTCAATATTTCAGTAAAAAGTAGAAGTGAATGATTAAGCTGACTTGAACAGTTACTCAAGTTAAACAATGTTCTGATTTAGGATCCAAGTACAGTTTTTCTCCTAGTGAATTTTGGCAGGGACATTAAGAAGTTTTACCTTCTATTGCAGGATGAGTCATAGTTCACTTTTCATAGGTGAATATAATTCTTTATGGATGAAATAGTTCAGCTGAATTTACAAGTCTCCTGGCTGCTGGGGCTCAGAAATAATACTAAGTTGGATTACTGCTGCTGCCTTGTTTTAACGACCTTCTATTGTCAAGGGTTTTATCCTCTGTACAAAGAGTGTTTAGCTTGCTTAGCATGTTGGGAGATATTTCTGATTCCTCTGCAGACTTTTATTCTCTAAATGTGTCTCATTCATAGATGTTGAGGACTGGATGCAAAATGCAGTAGTCCTCAACTACTTTGAGCCCTAACATGGGCATGCATAGTATTATTTCTACAGGCATTCTGATTATGAATGCTATACCTAGGTACCCATTCTCTTCATTCAGGGTATGACTGCCAAAACAAATTCCTCTTTTATATTTTTTCTTCTTGTTTAAGCAAACCAAAGGTATAATAACAATATACAGTTACTAATCTATCCTTTTTGCATATTCTAGACATGCTTTCTGTAGTTTGCAGTTGCAGAGCTGCACTGTGGAACAGTTCACCTTCAATATGCAATACTTGATGGAGGTTGTCTTTTGTAAAAACTGTTTCTTTTACCAGTGTAATTTCCAGTAGTTTTGTTCACGTGAGAAATATGACTTTTTGAAATTGTCACATAGTTTCTAATGTATTAAAAAGATAAACTAAATCAGCAATAAATGTTAATGCTGCTTTATAACACACATTAAACATTGAAAACCTAGTGAAAGACTTCCTCTCAGGTAACTTTTAGTGTCTCTTGTACACAGGCAGCGTCCTGCACTTGGTGAGTGCTTAGCATCTCTTGCAGCAGCCATTCCAGTAGCATTCCTCGAACCTTCTCTCAATCATTACAACCCCTTGTCTGTCTTCAACACAAAAAGCGCAAGAGAAAGAGCAAGTAAGTACTGTTCCTCACACACACACAAAGAAAAAAGTTTGCTCCTCTCCAGCTAATTTTGGTAGAATGAGTGGTGTTAGATTATGATGGATTGTTAACTGATGAACAAGCACTCTTCAGTTTTCAATGCAAACATCTGACAACTGGAATTCCTTCCTGGCATTTTTGTCAGGAGATGAATATGCAGAGTTCATGAACTAGATAGTTTTATTTTAATCTCACCTATAATTTGAGCTGTTTCCTTTTCCCAGAGTTGGATTTAATCATGCAAATTGACATAAAAGTTGTAAATTGTTAGGGAAACAATGGCTCCAGTTCATCCAATATTGATAGAAGCTCTCAGTTCTGTACTTTTACATAGCTGGGCTGCTCACCAGATAATTGCAGGACATCCTGTAGTAAAGGCATGACAGCTATTGTTTACATCACTGCTATATGCACATCATCAGAAAGACATAAGAGATAAGAAACACATCTATACTCTCAAGTCTTACTACAATTACATCTGGTCAAGATGGTGAAAAAACCCCAAACCTGAGTGACAATGTTATTGGTATTTAGGGTTTAAATATAGATGAACGTAGATGTTTGGTTTTATTTTGTTAATTCATTTTTTGCTTTTTCTACCCTTTCTTGTAGTTTTAGGTATGCCTGATACAGTAGAAGAGATGTGTCCAGAGATCCCTCAGCTGGATGGACTAATTAAGGAAATTAATGATTTAGCAGAGTCTGGAGCAAGATATACTGAAATGCCTCATGTAATTGAGGTTATCTTACCCATGCTATGCAACTATTTATCCTACTGGTGGGAAAGAGGGTCTGAGAGTGTTCCTCAAAGTGCTGGGCCTTGCTGTACAATGATAACATCTGAGCATCTAAGCATCATTCTTGGAAACATTCTGAAAATCATTAACAACAATCTGGGAATAGATGAAGCATCTTGGATGAAAAGAATTGCAGGTACTATAAATATTTTAAAAGAGTAATTGTATCTAATAATATTTAATTACTTTGCTACACTTTACCATATCTCCAGTGATAGAATAATAATAATTTGTAATTAAAAACAGAAAGAAAGAAAGAAAGAAACATAAAGAGTAGGTAAGTAGTAATAAGAGAAAGATATTTTTATTATTATTAGCATCCCTGTAAACAGAAAGCTTTCTATACAACATAATGGACTTTGAAAAATCTTACCTTCTTTATGAACTGTATAAGAGACTTAGCATTTCAATTGGAGTTGTTAATTCCACTGAATTTCAAGACACCTAAGAACTGAGCATGACAGTAAAGAGCATAAGTCCTATAAATTCTGTTCATGAAATATCAGGGCAAAAGGGAAAGAAAGTGTATATGGTGAAGTAATCCCAGGAGTAACCCAAGTTCAGAATTAGTTACTTTGAGTAACTATGGCAGCTATTAAATGAGCAGAAAGATTTCACAAAATGTCCTGTAACATTTAATAGCTAGCTAGCTAAAGAAATTTACTGTATGCAAATTTTATCTTTCATCTTAAACAGTATAAGGCTGTAGTATACAATAAGGTGGTTCAAGAAAATCTGTGTGATGGTAATAACATCCTGCCACACTTAAATACCCCATTGGTGCAGGGTTTTCAGTATTATTTTATATATTGGGAGGTCTTTAATAATAGTAAGGATTCAATTAAAATTTAGTAAGTTATTTCCTACTTTATTGTAGAGATCACAGCTTGCAGTTTTCTAGTGGCTGCTTGTCTACATAAGGAGAAAATGTACTACAATTGTTTTGCAAGGTTTTTTTTTACTCACATGGCCTGCATTTTATTACTAATGCTTTTACGAAATAGAGCTATGATCTTGAATTAGTTGTTTTGCTCCAGGAAAAAGAGGTAAGAGGGAGTTCTTCCACTGTCTACTGACTATTTTATGATATCGTATACAAAAAAAAAAAAACCCACGCACAAAAAACCCAGCAGTATTTTTGTGAGGACTTGTGTTTCAATCCCTACTTTTTTTTTTAGATTCTAAGTTAGAGATATGTTACTTGCCAAAAGAATGATAGCTTTAATTGATGTAAGACTGGAATAATTATAACCTAAATTTACACTAACTAGCTTTTAATATCTCAATACACATAGTAGTTACAAAGCTATATTCATAGTTTTATTAATAATTTTATAATGATCCTGAAATGTGTGAAGCATTGTGATCTTTGTTTTCTAGAATTACATATTAATAGAATAGAATATCATATTAATATGATGAAAAATATCAATTGTGCATTAATCATAGGATTATCTATATTTTTATGTATAGTTTATGCTCAACCAATAATCAGCAAAGCCAGACCTGATCTACTCAAAACTCATTTTATTCCAACACTGGAGAAGTTGAAGAAGAAAGCTATAAAGATTGTGATGGAAGAGGAGCAACTGAAAGCAGATAGTAAAGCTGACACCCAAGAAGCTGAGCTACTCATTCTGGATGAGTTTGCTGTTCTTTGTAGAGACCTTTATGCCTTCTATCCGATGTTGATACGTTATGTAGACAACAACAGGTAAATTAAAAGTAGTAATTAAACTCAGACTAATAATCAAAACTAATAATTCAACTTTGATAATGTACTGGAATCCATGATTGGATAATCAGAAAGGACAGATTGCATTTATCATGCAATTATGCTGAGCATAATTAAATAAACTCAGCAGTTATGCCGAGAATCAGATCCTGAATATTTTAATGATTCTTAATTTACAGAATGATTTCCCTTGAATTCACATCTTCTTCTCACATGTATTTGCCTTACTGGTTGCATTGTAACTGCACTATTACTATTGAGAACACATATGCTTTCAAAAATTAAAAAATGGCTAAAGCCCTAAACTGTTAGTGAAGGAGAGAAAAAAACTTTTACCTCAATTAAATAATTTTACTTGCAGATAATACCACAGAGATGTTAATAATCTCTGTTGCTTTCTTTTACGATGAAAATAAAAAGTGTTTGGACAACATTGTATTACCTTTGGAATTACCAGAAGTTTTTCTTCTCAATTATTTACTGAAGGATTATTCTGTGCCTACAGTTTCCCTTTCCTTTGTCCCAGAACATGACCCCAAGACGCTCTTCAGAAGAGTATCTGAAGTATCTATAGTAACTCTATAAATCTCTATAAACTCTAAAAAAAACCTCAGTAAATCTACTGTATCTTAATTCGATTCTTAACAGTGTTGTTCTTCTGTACACAATCATTGTCCACTTATATTTTTTAAGTGTTAGTACATATTGTGCTAGTTAGGGGCATTTTCATTGCATGCACATGGACATTTTCATTTACGCTGTGAACCAATTCATGCAGAGAAATTGTTTGCTTTTTCTAGATGAAAACAAGGCCTTACTATGTCAGACCTTGGTGACAAGCAAACACTTCCCATTTTTAAAAAACACAGATTTAACTGGGCTGTAGAGAAATCCAATTAGAAAGACAGAGTTAATGAGCGTAAGTTATAATATAGTAATTCCTTTCATGTCTGCTGTCAGGTGCCCACTTTATGTGTGGTCATATTAATGCATTTTAATTTAGAGACATATAAGAGGGCTGCGTCTGGTAGTTTTCCGAGCATCCTTGTGGAGACAGACATAGACCAAACAAAACTGTATTAGTTCCTGTAAAAGTGAATCGGTTGAAGCAGTCACAGAATCATCTAGGTTGGAAAAGACCCACGGGATCATCACGTCCAACCATTTACCCTACTCTACAATTTCACCCCTAGACCATATCCCCCTACACTACATCTGAGCGATTCTTAAACATGTCCAGGGATGGCAACTCAACCACCTCCCTGGGCAGCCTCTTCCAATATCCCACCACTCTTTCCCTGAAGAGTTTTTTCCTAGTGTCTAGTCTAAACCTACCTTGTTTCAGCTTAAAAACAAGGTCAGTCCATACAGCTCTACACAGTCATTCATTTCCCTGTACTCTTCCTCCTCTCCCCATTATAGTGTTCCATTTTGGATCAACACAAAATTTTAATAAATTTTTATTGGGGGGGGGGAATAAACAAAAGAGAGAAATAGTTGGAGAAAGAGGTCTGCTTTTCAGCGAGGTCTGTTAGTTTGGCTCACTGATGAGGCACAAAAATACATGGTTTGCAGATGATGGATGTGGAGCAGGAAGAAATAAGTAGACAATCAGGAATTTTGTTGGAGACAGGTTAAACTGGCATTAAAAATGGTCTTTCTTACCACAGTCATGGAAAATTTAAGTGATTTTCATTAAATTCCAAGATTAACCATAGAGACGTAACCTAATCTATTATTAAACAGTCTGTTATGTTCAATTGTCTTATTTTAAATTTCTCTTGTTTTTGTAATTAGAGCCAATTGGCTAAAGAAACCAGATGGAGATTCTGACGAACTCTTTCGAATGGTAGCTGAAGTTTTTATCCTGTGGTGTAAATCACATGTAAGATAAGATGTATAATTTTTTTCTTCAATTTCATTTTATCTTTAAATATAAATGTGTCAGATGCAGCTGAATTAAATTTCTGGTGGTTTGTTTTTTGTGTGGTGTTTTTGTTTTTTTGGTTTTTTTTATCTTTAGAATTTCAAAAGAGAAGAACAAAATTTTGTGATTCAGAATGAAATCAACAATTTGGCATTTTTAACAGGAGACACAAAGAGCAAGATGTCTAAAGTAAGTTAATAAAAATTTGTGCATCAGTTAAATCTTCAGCATGTGTTTCGTATGTTGTAAAAAGGTTCTAAAAATCAAATTGCTGTGTTGACAGAACAACAAAAACCAATTTTGCTTCTTGATGATAGACATTACAACTACTATGCAAAATATAAGCTATGTACCTTAAAGTTACTTATTTAAATGTCTGTTAAGTAGTCAAAGACATGAGAGTATAATAAAGATCTGGATTTGAGAAAGTTAAACTCACAAGAGAATATGCATTGTAATATATAATATGGGTTGTTGATCCTTCAGGTAAAAGTAAAGGCTATTTCACAAAAGCAAGTGAAGAAACATTGGTTGCCTGATCTTTTTCTTTGAACATCAATCAGTTTTGTTCTGTCAAATTTGATGGAGGAATGATGTTTTTCCATATACCTGTTTATTCATACACATAGCATGCCATGTGCAGGTTTTTTTGTTTGTTATTAAAAACCACATTCATTTCTCTCTGTTCATTTTTAATATGGCAAGATGCTGACATGATGGCTGGAAAGTACATTTGTTACCTGTATAATAAAGAAAATTCATGTTGTCAGGGTAAAAAATGCTGCTTTGACATCAGCTGGGGAAGACTGCCTTCCTAAATTAAAGCCAGTTGAAGTCAAATTCCAAAGGAGTAGTAGTAATTGTAGCTAAGAACTCTTTGCTTTATTCATATTTGTAATGTGTTTGGAGCAATCCTATTTTGAAAGTATATTGGAGAAGTAATGGGGTTTATTGTTTTACATTTACCTATATTTTCATTGGCTGTAACCTAGCTGCTCTAAATTCAACTTTACACAATAGAGAGTCAAATAAAATGTGCCTTGACATGTCTTAATTCTCTTTAAAAAGATTTGCTTCTCTTATAATTTTTAATGTTCTGAACTTAGTTAAGCCAAACCCTGACACTGGAAAGTATACAAGCAATAATAACTGATTTTCTGTTTGTCATTAGTTCATAACTGGCATTGAACAGCAATTGAATATTTGGGTGAAAGGAAGCATTTAATGTGTGTTCTTGTTTTTAAGATGCAGATCCTGAAAATTGTGAGAGAGACTTGAAATGTTTGTGTTATCCTCATTAGCAAGATGAGCAGTGGGCACAGTCCATGCTATGTGATGATTAATTGCACAATAACATGTGCATAGACATGAGTCTAACATGTAACTGTACTTTTGTCATGTATCAATCACTACACATAAATTTAACATGTATACTTCGAGAATTATACATTAGAATTGGTCTGAGGAGACAAGAATTTGGTGTACTTTGTCAAAAATATGACAGATTACAATCAGGTGATTCATATTTAATCTAAATTGTGTCTCGCTCCAGTGTTGATAATATGATGCAAACCGTTAGTGTCATATTGTAGTCAGTCTAGCATGGCAGGAATGACAAACTAAATCTTCACAAAATAAACAATAGGTATCCCTTGTACTGTTCCAATCTGGATAAAATGACAGGAATTTAATGTCAAGAATCAATATAACTCAAATTTGAAAGAGTTTTGTTTTGAGATTACATTTTCAAATGCCTGTTGTATGTATTTAAATATACAAATATTTGTAACATCCATATGTAAATGTGTTTTTCTTCATATGGGTGTAGAGGGAGATTAGAATTTTTGTTTATATGTATATAATATTTGTAAGCATATTAATATCAAATCATAGCATTCAAGACCACTGCATGGCTACTATTATGTGGGAAGAAATAAAAGATATAAGGACTGAATATTTTATTAATATAATACCATGTCTGCAGGAGTGATTGCAGAACACAGAACATGCTCTCATTTATATAAGTGTTTATTTCATGATGACTTAAATACCATGATACAATACATGAGGCATATTTTGGAAGTGTTGCAGTTGTTTTCTATATATGGTTTCCAAGCAGGAAATTGGTAACATTTCATGATATAAAATGTAAGTGCTCTAAAACAAGTGCATGCATTAAAGCATACATTTGGATCTGATTTTTTAATTTTTTTTATTCTTTTTAACTGCATAGTTTAGAATAAACTTTTAGGTCTGTTTAGTTTGAGGAAGAGGAGGCTGAGGGGAGACTTCATCACTCTCTACAACTACCTGAAAGGACATTGTAGAGAGGTTGGTACTGGTCTCTTCTCTTGGGTAATTAGTGATAGAACCAGAGGAAATGGCTTCAAGCTGAAACGAGAAGTTTAGACTAGACACTAGGAAAAAACTCTTCAGGGAAAGAGTGGTGGGATATTGGAAGAGGCTGCCCAGGGAGGTGGTTGAGTTGCCATCCCTGGACATGTTTAAGAATCGCTCAGATGTAGTGTAGGGGGATATGGTCTAGGGGTGAAATTGTAGAGTAGGGTAAATGGTTGGACGTGATGATCCCATGGGTCTTTTCCAACCTAGATAATTCTGTGATAAATGAAAAATTCTCTAACCGAATTTCAGGGTTTTTTACAAGGTTTGATACTTATATCCTCAGAGAATAATCAGTAGAGGACATGACATTAGGGAGCATTATTTTTATAATTTCTTGCGTTAATATTAACAGTCAGGTCAGGAAGTAATATGCTAACAGAATAATTAGCCCTTTCCTCCTTATCACCAGTTCCTCTTTATTCACAGTATTTTTAGTGGAAGCAATCATAACCAGTATTTATCAAGCATGACAATGTATAGGTAATTGTGAGTATAAAAACTGGCTATTAATAGTTGTCCCAAGATGACAGTTTAGGGTCTTTTAAAGGAGTAAAACCCCATGTTGATCTTGGACTGCTTTAGACCACTGTCTGTCTTACAACAAACACTAGTGTTTTTCCTAAGGTACAAGATACTGTGGTAGTACTAGTGTGTAAAGTTTGATATATCATGTACGTAAGATTCTATATCTTTATGTGCCATATGCAGAAGAAAAATATACAAAGGATGAAGGATTAGGATTACATTTTTTATCTGGAGATAATAGCAGTGGTAACAAATGATTCCTCATTACAATCAGTAAATTGATTAAATACCCATTATATTTTGATTATGCCATATTAACTTTGTTAATATTTTCTCAAATAAATGTATTAACAGCTGAGCAAGTTTTTTAATTTTTCTTTTTTAAAAAAATGGCAGCAGATTGCTCGGAGGGGAATGGTAAGTTAGAGAACTTTCAGTCTGAGAGAGACTGGTAACTTAGGTTACATTGAAATAACAGATTTGCGATATAAGTTTTGAAATGGAGAATTTAAATACATTCAACTCCACTAATCTGTTATATTTGAACCCTTCGTAGGTTTGTTGATAAAACAGCATTTCGATTTAGATGCAATGATGTCCTATTGTGTTTTACAGTTAATTGGTATAAAAAGACTAAACATATACATTCACATTTACATAATAAATGTATAATTTGTGGGCACTTTTTCTGTGTAAGTTTTGGAATCTAAATGAATGTGTGTCTGGATATATAACCTCAGTTGCTAAACAGTTCAATAACCTATTGAAGTTTTATTTGACTAGCCTTCATTGTTATTTCTTTAAATCTATTTTTAAAAAGCATTTGAATAAACCTATTATAGAAATTTGAGACAGTCTTAAACCCCACATTTGTATTATGAAACAACATTATTTGCACCCATGTGTAATACATAATACATATTATTTGCATGTATATGATATCTAGAGGATTTCATGCTAGTATTTTCTGCAAGAATTTTAGATCTCTTCTTTGAGAATTTCAATTGCATAAAATACATTTCAATTGTACTGAATACATTTCCTTTAGATATATTATGGTAGATCATGAGGGGATTATTTTTTATGGTCATTGCTAATAAATGAAATACGATTAACATCTTGTCTTTACTTACCTTCACTGAGATATGTCTGTGCAGCTTATATGTTTCACAGAATTGACATTTTCAATTAAAATTTGCTATTTGTCTGAGTAAGGTATTGAAGATTCTAAGATGCTTAATACTTGATTTGATGACTTGTCTTTCAGTCTTTCTTGACTCATAGCTGGTTTTCTTCACTGTGATATAAGTACAGTAGGATATAAAGTTAGATTTTAGTAATCACTTCATCATTTTGAAGCTAATTCAAATATCATGAGAAAACAAAGTTACTATTACAGCCATCACAGAAGTGTTGGCTTCTTTGTGGGTTTTTTTCTGTTTGTTTTTAACCAATAATTTTCTATAGTATTTTCCCATGCTTGAACAAGGATTCTTTTGATTAACAGTTGAATTTTTTTGTCATTTTACCATAACTGCATAGTTTTGTTTTTATTGTCTTAAGATTGCCTGAGACAATGATAATGTAGTGTTGACTATGGAATACATGTTTATTGAAGTGTATTTATGATATTAATGTAATATGCATGAAAAAAACAACTGTGTCTGTATGCCAGTTACAGTTAGTTTATAATAGTGTTATCAGAATGGGTACTCCTAGGATATATGCTTAAGTCAAGTTTTCTCCCAGGCTGTCTTCAAAACAGTAATGAGCTATACAATGGGAAAATACAGCTATAAATGAAATGCTGCATCTTTACAGTGCTAGTTTGACTTCCATTTCTAAACATTATTTTTCTCAATCATTTTTTGGGTGGGGAAAAGAGCTAGGAA
Source organism: Megaceryle maxima (assembly GCA_024605025.1). Lineage (NCBI taxonomy): Eukaryota > Metazoa > Chordata > Aves > Coraciiformes > Cerylidae > Megaceryle > Megaceryle maxima. Next base: position 68,261 of record JANHGN010002167.1, read on the forward strand.
GAGCTATTTTAGTAAGAATAATATTTTTTATTATTGGACTGTCCAGAGTTCCAGACATCTTCCTTCTCCTAACGATATCAGGAAAAGGTGCAGTAATCACTATACTGATGTGCTTACTCTACTAGAGGCACTGCCTTATGTGTTGAAGCAACAAATGGTAGTGCTGAATAGTGACAGATAACTTCAAAAGTTCAGTCATTTAATACAGATTAAGCTGAATAAAAAATATTTCATTAATATTTGATTATACACTTAGAATCTACTGCTTTAGCTGCAAACTTAGAATAAGTCCTGATAAAGCTGAGTAAGTTTATTACTAACTTGTAAAATTATCATCTTTTCATCTCTTTTACTTACATTTTGTTTTGTTTTGTTTTGTTTTTTTCCTTTTATTTTTCTTTCATACAGGCCATGCAAGTAAAGGTACAGGTCAAAGTGCATGATATGTCTTTGTTTTCTATTTAGAGATGATCAGGCTCCAAGCATTTTTTTCCATTGATCACAGCAGTGGCGTCACAAAGTGAAGGCCCAGGTTCCACCTACTATAAATTTTACCCGAGTTAAAGTGGCAGTATGTGATCAGAGCAACAGAAATTCACTTTGGCACTCCTACATGTTGCTTAATGTGAAAATGTTTAGTATAGTTACCTTTTGTAATTATTACAGATGTATATTCTGCCTCTGCTATCTTTCTGCATTCTGCTTTTATTTGCTAATACATTGAAGCAGACGTAGAAGCAGCGCCTAAGTAGAGTCATCAGAAACATGTATTTGGCTTATGATATTCAAGAAATTTATATGGAAGCAATGTGCTACAACCTATACCCTGTCTGTAGATTGTAAGAAGATTGCTTTAGAACCAGTAAGATTAAAAAAGACAGAGTTCAAATCCTACCTTTTTCCAAATTAAAATGATCTTTACTAAAGATGTAAGGTATGACATCTTTCGCTTCACCTTCTGTACTGAGAAGTACACATGATGCTGTGAAGAGGTTTTAATCAGCTAAATTGAAGGCATAATTTAAAAAATGAGCAGCTGTGTTAAACTAACAGACCTGATTTCATGCTTTGCTATTGTCAAAGTTCCCCAGGTGTATAGAGTCATATTTAATGAATGTTCTTAAGATAATATTGGAGAACTGAAGGTTTAAGGAGGGTTGGAAGTACTGAAAATATTAATTCCATCATCTTACCCAGTTTTAGCTGATTTTTTTTTTTAGTATAAATAAATTCTTTCTTCTTTTTGATTGCACATTTAAAGAATCTCTAATTCTTTTTCTGTATGTTTGTTGAAGAAATGACCATTTGTGTGTTTAAATCCTCAGACAAGTAAGATCATGATGTGCTGTTAATCAACCAAGTGACAACATTCTTCTTGTTGGGTTTTTTTGACATCCTTTTAGCACAGTTAATCATTTAGGCAAAAATATATAAAAATATATATACTGCCTAAATAATTAACATTAAATAGTATGTATTTAATGCTCTTTACATATCAAATGAAGGCATTGTGTTTACTCATACAGGTGCATATTAGAACTGAAAGAGATGTAATTTTATTGTCATTTAGGTATGTGTCTGTGACTCTACTTACACATTTATCAACCAGAGTTGTGAATTCACAGACAGCAGAATTTGATGGCAAAGGCAGGATGGATCTTTTCATGTTTGAAAAGTGTTCAGGTGTTAAGATTCACCCATTTTCTTCATGCCTAGTTATTAATCTCAAATATAAATAAAGAAAATTGGATGCGTAATATGTCCTCAAACATAAAGATGAAATAAAATAAGCCAGTAGATCCCATTCTTTACCTTTTTTTTAGATTTATTTTTTAATATATCTATGAAATACTTTGTTATTCCGTATTTAAGATGCATAGTGACGCCACTGGAATACAGTGATACATTGTGGGATTTGTTTGTCTGCTGTCAATGTAGAGTACAAATAATGTCATTATTACATCACTGCTATTTCTAAGGCACTTCCAAAAGCAAAACTTTGAGGCAAAGTACTCTCTTGCAATTGTTAGTTCCTTAAGAAAAGAAGCCACATCCATTGTGTGTTCCCTCTGGCCTGCAAAATGCTCAGCACCAGCTATGTACACAGAGATTCACCACCTAGAAGACTGAATTTGCCAAAATTTACCAATCAGTAGAATATGTACGGCTGCCTTTTTTTTTTCCTTCCAGTGATTACTGTGATAACAGTGTGCAAAGAATTGCTATGGATTCTTCCCTATCCTTATATGCAACTACACAATGTAGTATAAAAACAGGAGTCAGTAAAATTTAACTGACAGAGGGAAAAGGATGTGGAGGGTTAAATGCAAGCATTTGCTATTTTGTAGTGTTGTACAAACCTGGAGGCCTAGTCCTGAAATCTTATCTAAGGCAAAACTCCCCTTGAGTGTAATAGGAGTTTAATCTAGGTACAGAATTCAGAACTGGGCTATTTTTATGTTGTTGTTGTTTACCATATGTTCATTAAATATATGGGTCTGTTCTAAAGATTTTGATTTGCTGTCTCATAAATGAAAAATTGTCTGAAATATTGTTGTACAGTGTCTGTTATAAGAAGATAGGGCAAATGTTATTTGTTGTGCTGTTTACTTCTGTCTCCTTTGTTTTCCTTTTCCTATTACTCGTGATCTCTAAAGATGCAAAAGACTTAATTTTTCATCCCAAGAGTTACTTATATTAGGCAAAGCCAGAGGCACTAATTCATTAGCATTTTATTATATTGAATCAAAGTTTTTAAAATACTGGTATTTTCCAGTTCAGACAAATCAAACAATATTCATTCATTCAGATCCTGGATAACTATCTTTACATAAATTTCTACCAAAAATGTAAACATCCTGAATTTGTCTCTAACCCTGAGAACTGATTGTATCCACTGAGACTGAGTTTTAATTTTAGGGTTGTTTCTGATTTGTGAGGTAAGATCCAGAAAATATAGTTAGATCCGTATCTATGAGTATACACAGAAGTATGGTACTGCTATTAAAATATTACTGTTAATAGCAATTTCTGCTGCATTGGCACACACCAGAAGTGTTCCTTTACACTTCCTGCTCAGGCCTGTATGCCATTCCTCTAATGTAACATTTTTAATTAATTGTACTACATGAGGAACATAATTACCTTGGACCATTAGAGGAAGAGTGTGTTGGACAACTGTATGATCAGAGACCTACAGTCATTTATTTTCCTGGGTTTTTTTATTATAGTCTGGAGGACAAGATCAAGAGAGAAAGAAATCAAAACGCAGAGGGGATTTGTACTCCATACAAACATCCTTGATTGTAGCAGCACTTAAAAAGATGCTTCCTATTGGTTTGAATATGTGTACTCCTGGAGATCAAGAGCTCATCTCTTTGGCTAAGACTAGATACAGCCATGTAAGTAAACGTTTTATAATAGCTCTTAATGCAAAATAAGAACAGCTTTATAAACTGATCTTCAAGGCATATATATTCAAGAAGTCAATCATACATATCAATTTACTGTAAGCAATTACAGCTGTTAATTGTGCTTTCACGAGAAAAAATGGTGTGTGTATAAACAGCTGCCATGATTTCCATGTCATTTTCCATTTGTATACGATGTACATTTTTACATATGCATATTCATTTGTGCCAAATACTGAAATACCATTAGTTAGCTTTAATTCTCTTCGAAGTTTCATCCTTGTTTTGTGGCCAAAATTAAAGAACTTTGACTCATTCCCTTCTGGTAACTTTAATACTTTGAAAACAGAAGAGGTTAAGTTTCAAATAATATCTGTTCTGTGCTGTACATGCTCTTATGAGATGAATCATAATCTCAACTGAAAAACACTTTTACCTTTCTACAGAGGGACACTGATGATGAAGTCAAAGAACATTTACGTAACAACTTACATCTGCAGGAAAAGGTAATAAAAAAAAAATCTGTCTTAAATATGCTGGTAGGCACTTTGCACTTTAAAAACACATAATTCACAATTGTTTTGTTTATAATGATCCATAAAAAGAAAAAAAAATATGAAAAGCTATTAGAAAAATTGCCATTTCAACTTTGAATTTATAGTTTTCATGACAATAAATGTTTGTTTGTAGCTTTGGCTGGTATTCTGAAGTTTCGGGAAGTCCTATGTAATGGAACAAGTGTAAAGAATTAAGATATTGGTAGTTTTAAAGCTATAATTACTTAAAATCAACTAAATCCAAGAAGAAAATAAAATTAAAACTGCGGTATTTCAGCTACTCTTTTTGTACTTAATGATAAGTATAATAATATGATAATAATATTTCTAAGAATAGATGTATTTTTAAGTGGCTGATTAAAAGAAGAAAAGCTTGTGTCATCTTAACAAGTTTTACAAGGATATTTATGCTCCTACTATTTGTATGCTGAATACACTGTCAAAGGTGATATATGTATGGAGTCCTCATCATTCTGTAAATCATAAATAATGTAGATCATTGCCTGCAGTCTTTTATCATAATAGGAGTAACTCGTCTGTCATAGGAGATAACTGGTTGCTATAAATTTGTGTTTACATAAACTTAAATTGAAAACACTAAGTAATTCTAATGTGTTTTTCTTCCTGTTTCTGACTTGCAAAAAAATACCAACAAAAAGCTTTGACTGAAACTCTTCACCTACTGAAATTCCAGTTGTCTTTTATAGACTCCATAAAACAGTTCTGCATTAGTACAGAAGTCCTGCAAGGAGTTAAACTCAATCTCGATACTAAATGTGCTTCCTTATTTTTAATGCAGTTATTTTGTATACAGCAGTCCCTTATTTGCTTACAGGAAGTAAAAATACAGAACCTTGCATAAGAATTGAGTTCAGTTACCCAACAGTAAACAAAATCTAATGCCTTTTTTCTCAGAAGATAGATGTCATCAATTTTTTTTTTTTAAGAGGGGACAGATGAAGAGTATCTACAACATTCTTTATTCTACTATGAGAATAATATGAGAAGTAGTAGAATTCAGTATCTTTCATTCAGCAGCTTACAAAATATGTTGGTTTTCAGTCTGATGATCCAGCTGTGAAATGGCAGTTAAATCTATACAAAGACATTTTGAAGAGTGATGAACCTACTGATCCTGAGAGAAATGTGGAACGTGTGCAGAGGATATCAGCTGCTCTGTATCATCTGGAACAGGTAAAAAGTTTATACTGCGTTTGCTTTAAGGTAGCATGAGGTTTGGTTTGTTTTTTTTTTTTTCCTTTTCTTTTGGAGATTATTGTGACTTCAGTTAGTGTCATTAAAGTTTCAAGGTAAAACGTTAATTTTGTGCATGAACATGTGTGTGCCCACGTTCATGTACAGATATGTATATATGCACATATATATAATATAATCAATTGAAGTGCCTCAATTTAGCTTTGCCTCTGCAAAGCTTTGTGAACAGATGCAAGTCTAGTATATGAATCGTCACCATTCAGTAGCTGAAAACTGCAGGTTTAGGAAGAGGTATTTGTATGTGCATTTATTTTTTAATATACTGGTTTTAACCCATCTCCTAGTTTTATACCCGAGGATGCTGTAGCAATTTTTGTATCAGTTGCCTGTTCGTGCAAATGATACAATTTAAATACAAAAAGGCATTTGTACTCTTCTTGCATAAAGTTAAGCCTTTTCATTCACAAATGAAATTTCACAGAAATTTGTTCACATGAACAATTTAATATGCATAATTAGAAACAATCAAAATAATAATTTTGGAATTTTACCAAGGAATCCCACACATGAGATACTCTGACTTCTTGAACCTTTCTGTATAGGCTGAGAGGAAGTATGTATAAGGCCCCCAGTATTTTTTCTTACTAATTTTAAAACAAAAAAGCAAAGTAAAACCCCAAAAGAGTGCTTTTTTTTTTTTTTTCCACCCCCAGATGATGGGAATCGTTTGTAACATTTTCTAATTTGCTAACTACATTAACCACTGGATAAAAAGAAAATTTTGAATAGAAGTTAGAGTTTCCACTGTATGTACTAGAAGGTATTTTTCCGTAGGTTGAACAACCACTGAGATCAAAGAAAGCTGTTTGGCACAAACTCCTGTCAAAACAACGCAAAAGGGCTGTTGTTGCATGTTTTAGAATGGCACCATTATACAACCTGCCAAGGTAAATGGCCTGAAGGTTTATTTTTTTTGTAACTTTTGTTTACATTTCTAAATTGAAATATTGTTTGTGTGTATACCTACAAGTTTGTTGCTTGTTAGGCCTATGTAATTTTGTTTAAATGACACAAGTTGTTGGCTACTTATCAGCTACTTCCACACAGTGGCAAAGTACTTATGAGAAATAAGTGGGGGGAAAAGACCATAGGAATTACACTGCTCCAAACCCAAAGTGCTTCGGTTTTGCCAGCTGTTATTCTGTATAGTTCCTCAAGGTAACTGTGAATGTTGCTGTTTCTGTCCCCTTTTTGCGTCTGATTAGTTGCTCTTTTTACTCTTTATTCTCCTGTGTTCTTATTCTTTTCTATTTTTTTGACTTTGTATGGCTATTCCTCTCCTATTGCATGAATGCTTCAAGCTTTTTAGCTTGTCTGAGGCAATCTTTAGCTACTACATCTGAACGTTGTATGCATTAAAGCAGCTACTGGGGCAGAATGATATTCTGGATTTGTGTGCTGTTCTCCTTCCTACTCCAGTTAAATGTAGATACCACAAAGTCCAAGATAAAGTGCATCCTGTGCCTGGATCCATCTACTGCTTGAAACAGGATATTAAGGCCATGCAGCATTGTGTTTATTTCCCTTACCATGTTTCTTCTCAACAAATTTGCTTTTTATTCAGAAAAGCCTAAGCACCTCTTTAATTAAGTTAGCTTCTCACCTTTTTATGCACTTTTTCACCTTCAATGTGTAACATTTTTGTTCAAAGATTGTTTGCAAAGTATTTAACAGAAAAGTTGCATTGCATTTTTAAATGCCTTTATTAAAGCCAATGTACATGCTTGATTTTCTCTAAAGGTCTATAGCTGCACCACTAACTTATTGAAAGAATATATTAGGTTTGGACAAGACAAATAAAAATCCAGTTGTACTGTAAAAAACACACATCCTTCCTTTACAAAACACAGTAGTTCTAGACTACAATAACTTATCTAAGTTGTTACATTATCACCAGGCAATCTTTAAAGAACCAGAGAAAAAAAAATGTTTAAGTATGAAATAAGAACAAACTTTCTAGTATCAACCATTTCATCTTCAAGAATTGTGTTTGGAAAAACAAGAATTGGCATGAAGAACACCCCTTTCAGTATAACTTGTTTGTGAGCACTTTTTTTTTTAATAAGCATATTCTGGATTCATAAATTCTTAAAATGTTTAAAATATATATGAGCACTCAAATGATAAAAATGTTTCATAAAACCCACTTCTACTTATTATCTTTTTCAAGGTTGATGGAACTGTTGCCAAGGGACAAAATGGGTTATGATTCTCTATTTTCAAGAAAATATGGAATACTACTCATTGAAGTAGAACACTTACATTATCTGTGTGATTTTAATAAAAATTTTTCTTTGTTTAAAATATTGAAGATGATTTTTCTCCTAAGTAATGGTAGAATTTTTGGTGAAGTTAACTCCTAATTTAAATAGGCATGTGAGATAAATCTGACCAGTTATTTTGTCTTGTAGTTTATAAAAATGAACTGTCAAAAAACTATTTTAGCTTGTAATTGTGGTGGATGCACTCTGAAATAGGCAAGGGTGAAAAAAACACTTTAGACCTAGAATCATTGAATGCTTTGGGATGGAAAAGACTTTTTACAGGTCATCTTGTCCAACCCTCCTACAATGAGCAGGGACTTCTAGATATATTGCTCAATCTGTAAGTGAAGAACAAAGTTTTAAAATGTATTAATATATAGGCACATATTTTTTCTAGATAAATCACAGGATTCTGACAGGAAAATAAGGCTACCATACTATTATGCATGTATAACTCTCTCCATCATTTCAATTGATTGTATTGTTAAGACATGTCTGAACCCTAGGGAGATTATTTAAAATAGGATATGATTAATTCTAGGAGCTATGGAAATCCCTTTGAACTGGAGCTTCAAATGCAGCTCTCATTTTCTTGTATATTTCCTGATTTTTAGTTTCAGCTTTGTATTTGGATGATGCTAGAATCAATTAATTTAGAATACAGTAAGGAGTCATTATGGTGATAAACTTTGATTTTAAAGATCTTCAGAGAATAGTGAGTTCTTTCTTTTGAAAAATTTCTGTAAATTTTGGTTGCTTTCAATGTCATTTCATGTCAATCTCATAATTCAATCTAATTTTATTCATAATACATTCTTATATGTATCCAGTAAGATATTTCAGGAATTGAAATGTCTACTGTTGTGTAGGTGTTTGTTGAATCACAGAAAAATTGTTTTAACTTCTACAGTAAATATTCCAAGTACTCCCTTTTCTGAGAATTGTCCAGAGATACAAAAGAAATATTTCTATTTTAAAATACTTTTATTTTTCCAGGAAAAAAAGAAAAAATCAGTTAAGTTAGGAAATACTGTTCATTCATGCTCTGTGTTCAGTGAATGTACATGGCTTTGAAAAAGTGTCTTAAGTGATGTCTCCTCTGAGATGTTTGTATCTATGTTTGATGTTTTATGGAAATTAATTTGTAAAAAGAAATTGTCTTATTGTCTGTCATCTGTATATGCACATAGATACAGCAAAGTTCTACATGGCAATTTTTCATACACCATTTACGAATACATTCTTTCAGACTACTTTATTGAATTTAACTTGTGCTTTCTTCAATGAAAACCTATATGCTTTTCTTCAGACACAAAATTAGCAATTTCTTCCTGAGCACCTTTCAACGTGTTTGGCTGGAAAAAGTACATGAAAAAACTCAGTATGACAGGCTTATACTCAAGTTAACGGTAATGTAACTTGTGGAGAGCCTTTTGCTTATGCACACACTTATTCCTTCCCAGCCATTATTTGATGTTATCATAAAACATTAATTTGTACAATTTTCAGAGTGGATTCTGATTGGTCAGTTTTTGAAATTTGATAATAAAATAGCACTAGTGCCATCGGGAGAGCCAAGGAAGTTGGCTCAATAGCTATCTATTATAAAATAATAACTCATATATGCACAGTGTATTTTAAAAAGTCATAGTATATGCAGCCAATTTGTATAGCTTTTGTTAGTGGTGCAGGATAAAAGTAACTGAAAAGTCTGTGTGGAGCAACCTTTCTAGCCTCATGTTGTGCACCTTAAGACAAAATTTTCCCCAAAATGGAGTGTAGAGATGGAATGGTTTGGCCATCATTATTTGTAGTCTTATTGCCATGAGCTGTATTTTCTGTGGTAATTTAAATTAAGGAATACTGTATAGTAGCAGTTAATATGTCAATTATAAAATTGGTCATTTTCTAGAGCAGGTTTTGTGTATTTCTAATCCAGCTTCTTTGAAGACATGTTAATACTGGCCTGATTTGGAAGTGAAAGAAAAGAAGCTGAAGTTAGGCTTCTCTGTGTGGAAGAAGGCAATTATTGTATACAATATCATACATATAACATATGTATGCACTTCATAATTATTTTGGTGTTGATGGCCAACTTCTGCTGTCTCAATGTCCTAAATCTAGTGAAGCAGGTTTACATCTTGTAATTGTAATTCCCACCCACTCATTCTCAGTCTGTTCAAGTGTGTATTTTTCCCATGCTTGCACTAATGTTCCAGTCCTGCAGTTTCATGTATAATGTATATTAACACTCACAGCCTTCGAAACAGTAAGTCATGTATACATACATATTAAAAAAAAAAATTAGAATGCTCAAAAGTACATGCAATTTGTCACTGAACATTAGTTATGTTTTGCATTTTGTTTCACTGACCAATCAGAGGATCAGAATTGTACAAATACGTATCCTTACTAATCATTAACCACATGAGCTGTTATACTATGTTCCGTTACCCCTCTTGATCTCACTTTCACAACCCCCCAGGCACCGTTCTATTAACCTCTTCCTCCATGGCTATCAGAACTATTGGATAGAAACAGAGGAATATTCATTTGAGGAGAAACTAGTTCAGGATTTGGCTGTAAGTACTGACATTACTGGGCATATTTTTCAGTGCCCACTTTAGTGTATAATTTCTGTACCTATTATAATCTATATTTAATTTTGATGTACTGTATGCATATGCATAAACTTATAAAATATTAATCCTTATGCTTTAGGGCATAAGGCCATTTTCTGCTGTGGTCAAAAAGACATTCATCCTGTGATGCATGCTGAAGTGCATTAAGGCGGTTTATGCCTTCAGACAAACTATGTGATACTTATTCTTGGGAAGAGAAATGAATTAAATGAACTGTCAGACTATTTTTGTCATTATGGTAATTCCTATGTTCCTATATTTTATTAACCACTTTTTTAAAGCTTGACACAATTGAACCTTTTCCCCTTTTTAATTTTTTTTGTTGTTGATGCATAATATTTAATTTTAACATTTTCAGCTTTGATGCCGATTAATTTTGCTGGGTTTTTGTCATCATGAGGAGAAATAAATCATCATACGGAGAAGTAAATATATGCAGCCATATTCAGCAAAAATTTAGTTTACATGTGTACTTGATAAAAGTGTTTATTAAATTTAAGCATTTTGTTACTGTATATTGATTCAGAAAACCTCCTGCTTTTTCTCTTCCCGCTCTGTAGTTAGTCTAAAATACTTCCAAGGGACCTATCTCCATAATATCTAAACACGATGAAAATTAATATATAGCTTCGTGGATCACATGAAGATGTGTCACGAGATGCCTCAGTGTTAGCAAAAGCAGTCATGTGCTTTTGAAGGACTCTCTGGTATAGAAGGTTGTATGACTTTCAAAACTACAGCTAACATATTCTTCTCATATTCTGGACAATTATATGGTCACAGTCATTGACTTTGCTTCTTTCTAAAGGAAGGAATGAGGCCATTAATCAAAACTGATTACAGTTCTTTCAGATTTACGTGAGAAGTAAATTGAACTTCTGTAATTACAATTATTGCTATAATTACAATAGTTCTATAATAATTTCAAACCCTACGAAGGGGTGATGATAAAAATTAGGTAAAAGTGATATTCTGCTCTTTTGCCAGTGCTGGCTATGTTATATTTCAAGCTCCCAAAAAAGTTTGATGTTGACAATAAGAGCACTCCTTACATGTGCTGAATCAAGGTTAGCTATAAAGGATATAGGAACCTATTGTAGCAAACAGTAGTCTGAACAGGATGTATCTGATGATATTATTAAAAATAGTTCCATTTACCAACATTTTTTCTGCTAAATAATTTTACTGGGACCATCTGGTCCATTGGAAACATAATTTCTGCTGAATAAGGTTTTCCTAAGATTTTTTGCTGTCACATTCTCAATACCTTGCAAGTGAAAAACTTTTAATATTACTATCAAATATGAATAACTACCAGGTACTCTAACTCCTTCTAAGTCATATAGGCACATAATGTTACAGGTTATGCTATAAACTGCTGAATAAGATGAATACTGCAAGTTAGTACAAATTTGACAGATAAAAATAATTGAAATCCTTTCCTAAGCTTAATAACTCATTTTTTTTTTCTTACTCATGAAGCTTATTTTATTTTTATATTCTGATATAAATCTTGAGACAGACACCTCCAAAAAAAGAGGAAGAGGAAGAGGAAGAAACTGAGAAAAAGCAGCCTGATCCACTTCGTCAGATTATTCTCTACTTTAGTCGTAGTGCACTCACAGAGAGAAGGTAAAAAGAGCTGTGTTAAAAAGTACTTTGAGCAAAAGCACACAGTAACTAAATTTCTAGTCATTTAACACAACTGCAGTTCATTATTGTGCATGGTGAATACTTTTTGCCTCAGCTTCATTAGAGGTTTCATGTATTTAAATTTGGTATAACCTTTGTACTGAGACAAATACTATTTTTGCCATTTTAAAAGCTTGGTAAATACCCAATACAGAAATAATTGATCATGAATTCTTATAGAAACATAAAGTCTACAGAAATTGCTGGTTCATCCAGACTACCCTCTCCTGGTGTCTGGTGGATCATACGTGTTCTTCTTGTTGGTATTCATTACATTTTGTTGATTAGAGTATCTGTTTTGTATGAGCAGAGTAAGCCAGTGCTTCATATACTTTTTCTGTATTATTAACATGTTCTTGACATCTGACAGTTATATTTATTCTAACTTGTATCTCCATAATAGTTTTTCTGCACCTGCAACAGCCAGTGATCCTTACTTATCCAACATGACCAAGTTAGATGTCTAAATATGCCTCTCAGTTGTTTGATTAAAAAGTTAGAGACTTGGTTTGAGATAAGGAAATAAATTTTTAATACGGTTTTCAAGTATAATAGTATTTCAAGTAGACATGCGTATCTACTTTAATAAAAAAAGTCTTTATATTCCAGTGGAAGA
>JANHGN010002167.1:86741-98104 GCA_024605025.1 Megaceryle maxima
AATAAAAATTGTGGGGTTTCTTTTTTTTTTTTACTTTTTTTTTTTTTTTTTTAGGGCCCTTGCATAGGTAATCAACAGAGCCTGGCTCATAGTAGGCTGTGGGATGCAGTTGTTGGCTTCCTTCATGTCTTTGCCAATATGCAGATGAAACTTTCACAGGTATTTTCAGTAGTCAAGTAATCCTTCTTTGCATATGTTCATACATTAGTCAAGTGAATGTTGAAAGCTGTAAAGCAGTTAATGTGCTGATACTCACTGATTGATTGCTGGCCTATTGTAATACAGAGATCTGAGACTGACTCTCAGGACTGACATCTCTATATCACTCCTTTTAGCATTAATTGCCACTGTGCACTCACCTTTTCTAATATCAAACTCACTGCTTTCAACTCAGTTATACCTTTCTGATAATGAAGGTGGCGTTTTGGTCCCTTCCCCCCTGTTGCCAAAACCTGGTGATCTGCCAGAACAGAGTTACCATTAAAAGCATGGTTCCCATGCTATAGCTAAGTAGGGCAAAGGAAAAGCTTGGAAAGGGAATGTGACAGTTAGTTAACTTGCCCTGTTAATTCATCAAAGGCACTGAGCAGGAGGGAACAGGCAGTGTTGATTTAACTGTGTGGGGCATTGTGGAGTCCCACCCCTCTTCACAGTTTCAGGCTTCTATCTTTTGCAACTTGTGGTTAATGTACCTGTACAGTCAAGCCCCCCTAGGCACTGAATGCACCAGTGCAGTCAGTTCCTCAGGCTTACTTGTTGTCTCTTCTACCCTCAGACTTGCACATAAGATTTCTTCCCACATGATGGAAGTATATCAGAATTTTGAGGATATTTAATGTTACCCACAAATCCCTGTTAGATTTACTATGTTCTGCAGTTAAACTAAACAGCTCTAGTTCCGTTTGAGTGGTAATGCATTATGGCATTAAATATTCCTTGTCAAGTGAGAAAGGATGGATTCTTTCTGAGATGGATGCTGCCAGATCTATGAAGTAACCAATTTTGTTTCTGCTGCTGTCCCTGCTTTGGTACTACTTAATGCTTTATTAAAGCTTGTATTTATGGCATTAATACCTCTGCTGTAGTAAAATATCCTCATCTTACATGAAACTTCTGATAGTAATCATAATGACAGTGAAATGTTGCTGAAGAATGTGAACTACACTTAGATGACCATCCGACATAATGTTTTTTTCCAAATGTATTTCATTTTCCAGAGAAATGCAAAGAAAAAAAACCCACCTTCTCCTTTTTTAATTTTTTTAATTTTTTATTTTTCAGGACTCTGCTCAGATTGAATTGCTTAAAGAACTGCTAGATCTGCTAAAGGATATGGTAGTGATGCTCTTGTCACTACTTGAAGGTTGGACTTATTTTTCTCTATGGGCAGATATGATTATCTCAGTTTCATAATGTAAAATATGATAATTAAGTTCGTCTTTCAAAACTACTTTTTATTTGCCTTTGTGTAATGCTAGGAAAAAAGCTATTTCATATTTAACAGTTATTCTGTAATATACATAGTCATGAAAACAAGGGTTGCTGCAGAAAAGCATGTTGAAAGAAAAATTACAAAGATTACATTTTTGTTTTGTTATCAGCATAAATATGAAATTTATTTATTTAAAATGTAGTGATGTCAAATAACTTCCCGTTTTAACACATTACTTAGGTAACGTTGTAAATGGAACTATTGGAAAACAAATGGTAGACACGCTTGTAGAATCATCTAGCAATGTAGAAATGATTTTGAAGTTCTTTGACATGTTCCTCAAGTTAAAAGATCTGACTAACTCAGATGCTTTCAAAGAACATGACCCAGATGGTAAAGGCATCATTTCAAAGAAGGAATTCCAAAAATCAATGGAGGCTCAAAAACAGTACATACAGTCAGAGATTGAATTCCTGCTGTCCTGTGCAGAAGCTGATGAAAATGATATGTTTAATTATGTTGATTTTGTGGAAAGATTCCACGAACCTGCCAAAGACATTGGATTTAATGTAGCAGTATTGCTAACAAACCTCTCAGAGCACATGCCTAATGATTCACGCCTTCAGAGCTTACTTGAACCTGCAGAAAGTGTTCTTAATTACTTTGAACCATACCTTGGCCGTATTGAAATAATGGGTGGAGCCAAGAAAATCGAAAGAGTTTACTTTGAAATCAGTGAATCCAGCAGAATGCAGTGGGAGAAGCCACAGGTGAAGGAATCCAAAAGGCAGTTCATATTTGATGTTGTAAATGAAGGTGGAGAGCAAGAAAAAATGGAACTCTTTGTGAATTTCTGTGAAGACACAATCTTTGAAATGCAGTTAGCATCCCAGATCTCTGAAACAGATTCCTCTGAGAGGCCTGAGGAAGAGGAAGAGGCAGAATCCTGTTATGTAGTGGATATTGGAGATGATGAGGAAGAAGAAAAGTCCCTGGAATCTGCTTCAGCTTTTGCGATGGCCTGTGTTGCAGTGAAGAAGAATGTTGCAAACTTTTTTAAAATGGTCACTTTGAAGAATCTAAGGAGACAATACAGGAAAGTTAGAAAGATGTCAGTAAAAGAGATGGTGAAAGTGTTTTTCTCCTTTTTCTGGCTCCTATTTGTAGGGATGTTCCAGCTGTTCTTTACTATAGTGTGGGGAATTTTCAAGATTCTTTGGAGCACTGTATTTGGAGGTGGCCTAGTTGAAGGAGCCAAAAACATTAAAGTTACTAAAATATTAGGGGATATGCCTGACCCAACACAGTTTGGAATCCATGATGATGTGATGGAAGCAGAAAAAGCTGAAGGTGCTGAGCACGGCATCAGTGCTGAACTTGTGCAGTTTGTGAAGGGTGAAAAGGGAGAAGCTGATATAATCTCAGATATTTTTGGCATTCATACAAAGAAAGAAGGTGGTTCAAAACATGGTCATGATGCTGGACTTGGAGATATTGCAGAAATCCTTGGTACTGATATCCAGGCATCTTTGGAAAACACAGTTCATAAGAAAAAAGGATTACAGGTATGTTAAAGAGATTTTGTGTTTCTTTGCAGAAAATAATAATAGTAAAAATACATTACCAAATTTCCTACTAGTTACTGAATTATTTGCCAGTTAACTGATGAATAAATGTACTTGAGGAGAAGCATACTTTTTAATCTGTACTCTTAAACAGGAGGATTTATGTGGCAGAAAAATTCAGCCCAATGTGCTTAGTTTTCACTGCTGTAAATGGTTGTTATTGTTAATTTAGACTTTATTAAAAACAAATACTACTGGTAGCTTTCTAGGCACAGTTTTTGCTTTAAAAGTCTTGTTTAGTTTTTTATTTTACAAAATCTATGTTCTCCTTAACAATGCTTTATCATAATTTTCTTCTACAAATATCCTTTTTTCCTATTACTGGAAATAATTTTACCTGAAATTATTATTACTTCAGTGTTTTATCATATAATAACTCTTTATTTTATGAACAATATGTTTTGTTCCACTCAGATGAGGTAAATATAATTTCTCATTTTATTTAAAAATCGATTCAACTAAATGTTGAAACCCAAGTTCATTTGTCATATTCAGAAGGCATTATGTTTCACTGTACACTTCAGATCCGTTCAAATAGTCAGAATTCTTCTTATCATTAATCCACCTCTTTATGATATGTTTACCAGTTATTTTCAAAATGAACCTCTCTTTTACAACTTCTTAGTTCATTCTTTCCTCCTCATTCATATGTTTTTCTCCAATATTTATTTATTGCCTAGATTAAACTATGTTTTTCCATTTTTTTTTTCCTCACTTAAATATTCATTTATGTGTGTACTTAAAAATGACAGTGTTTTAAATTCCTGTCTCATTTAACATAAATATAATGTGGCTGGTATTTAAAATACTATTTTAACTTAAGAATCTTAGCATGTCTGAATAAATATTTTATCATTCTCTTTGCTTTATTTTGTTTTTACATTTCTTTCAGATTTGTTTGTAACTATTGATAAAAATGCTTCCCATGTTACCTAGGGAAACTTAGATTAAAAAATAATTTTTATGCTAATTCTATGTTACAGAAATTGCAATTCATTTAGATTATATGAGCAGCTCAAGTAATTCAGATAGAGCACTGGATATAACTATAAAGTAGAGCTCAAGGAAAACCAGCAATGCAAGAATCAAAAATTCCCTTCAGGAAGTCACTATGTCTTTCTTAAGCAGTTGTAATAATAAAACTTAAACAAATGGATACACACAGAAATTCACCTCTATATACTGGAAAAGCAATTGTGTAGTGATAAGTAATATCATACTGATCATACCGTACAGCCAGAGAAACTGCAAAATAACCTATGGGATTGTATATGATGAAGATTGTTAGGACTTAGTTTTTACTATGACGTTCCATGGGAATCTGTGCTGAGAGCCACACAGCTTCACAAATAAAAGCAATAGTGAACTAACAGAGTTTGATGATATATCTGAGTTATTTGTAGTAGTAAGAGCTAACTGCTAATAACTAATGATGTATGTGGAGGAAAGGTTATAAATTTAAATGTAAAATATTGGATGTTAAGCTCATTGTTACTGCTTAGGTATTAACTCCTGGGAATACAATAGAGTTGCACAGAAGTATCTATTCAACCGACAATAAAAAAAGTGAATCAACACAGATCAAAAAAAGCAAACTGGAATTTTGAACTGTTGAGAGAGGAAAGCCCCAGAATGTTACTATGCTTCATGAACCCAAGTATAACTGCGTTCTGAAGACCAGGTTCCCCCATTTCAAAAGGAATGTGATAAAACTGACAAAGATTCAATGATGGTCAAAAAGCTATCACAGCTTGATGTGGAACAATTCTTGTGTATGGGATTAAGTAGGTCAAGCAAGGTTCTTCAGTTTGAAAAGGAGACAACTGAAAGAATATATGATAGAGGGATGGAGAGGATGAATTGAGATTTATTCATTCTTCCCTGACCGTATCCCTGAGAGGAACTAGGTGTTATCAAGTGATCTCTGAATTACCTTCCACCAGCCTGAGACCTTAGGGGAAAGGGAAACTCTTTGTGGAAGAGTTGCACGTTTCCATCACATGTACTAGATGAGGTTTCACAGATAAGAGGTGAGACAAGCAAGGCAAGATATATTTAGTAAATCTGTTCATAAATTCTTTACTTGCGTGAGAGAGAGAGGCATCCAGGTGAATAGTGGGGGAAAAGTTTAGACAACTATTTATATATTAACCAGAAACGTAGGAGAATACAACAATAGATACTTGGTTCCTAAGCACTTTGAGAGAATACAGAAGAGGGTAAAGAGTTAAGATAGGTTTTTGAGTAACAAATTTAGGCACTTTCTTTTGTGAATCTAGAATTTTGAAGCCTGAATCTTTTTTATTTCTAGTAAGACTGGAAGTGAGTTGACTTTGGTATTGCAACACTGAGCCTAAATGTGTTCAAAATCCAGACACAGCTTCTTTACTGCAGTTAGTAATTTGTAAAATTGTGTATTAGTTTTTCCTTATGTCAAAAGAATGTTGTAAACATGTACTTAAATGGTTGTGGGGTGTGCCAGTAAAGGCTTAATGAACTGTCAACCCACCTTAAGAAATATAGTTTGAAGAAAACATTGCATAAGTAAAAGTTGATTAAATATTTGTCTGGTTTCAATTGCACCAGTTGATCTTGACAAAGTAATTGGGTTTTGTAATATCTGATAATTACATAGATCTCTATCAGATTTTTGATGCTATCATTTATATATTATTCCTTGCTTCATATTTGGAATGAAGCAAACTGCTGATGCTCATTTTCCACACAAAGAGTAACTGCACTGCATCTTTGTGAATGACTTTTGTATTAGGGTATGATCTGGATATAGACACCTTCACCCTTAACTGGTCACATAATCTGTCTTATAGCCATATATAATTGCGTTTTTCAGTCAGCCGGGCTGGTTACAGTATTAATAGTATTGACACCGTATTAAGAAAATTTTCTGCAGTTTTCAAAAAAATCCAGTCTGAGCTATCTATTTTTAAAAATCTAACACTTTAAAATTATAAAGTGGTATAAAAAATGTAGCATAGTAATTATTTTATTTATTCCTTAGACAACAGTAACTAAAGTTACCAAGATTTTATTTGAATGGATCCTTTTTGACAGTTAAAATACCTTTTGCAGATATCTGAAATTGCAAAAGCTGAAACAGAAAGAAAAGCAGAAGCTGAGAAGGCTGAGTAAGTTATTTTTACACAATTCCTGTTTAATTCCTTGCTACTTTCTAATACTAAATAATTTGCCAGAAAGAATCCAAGCAATGCTTAGAATTCAAAGCACTAGTAGCATGTTCACTAGTGCTTCAGTGAAGCAATTTATAAATACCTATGAATTCACCCAAAATCTCCTGTGTGTCTCATTTTCTTATTTTAGTCTTTTTCATGTCTTATTTTTCATAAGCATTGTCTCCATCTACTTCTATTATTTTATTGAACTTCATTTCCCTGTTGTTTTCTCTTGCCTGCCACACTTCATTATCCTCTCGTACTTTCACAGCATATTCAAATTGCCTTCAGCTTAAAATCTTGAGTTTAGATGGCTTATGCTTCTGAGGCTGCCAATGGGACTTTTTTTGGTGAAAAATAAACACATTCTTAGACACCCATCACATGATTCCTACTGTGGTAGCAGTGAGATAAAGTGAACTATGTATGGCATTTCTTTATCCTCATGATTCATACTATTTTACATATATGCAAATTCAGCTTTTGGGATATATTTTTTTTTAATTTAGTATCTTAATTCCTCTATTACTACATACAGTCTTAATATTTATTTTCCATAAAGGCAGTTCAGTGCTGCAGGAGGAATGACTGTCATCTTCTACATGCTTTGTAAGGTGCAACTCTCTGAAGAAAACTTCCTTGTTATTATTCATTCATCTCTGTAACAACAGTGATTGTCTTTACTGAAATTAATTAGTTTTTTGATACTGTAATTCAATTCTGATACTGTGTACCAAATCTCAAAAGCTTTATTTCTCGTCTTCAGCCCCAGGCTCAGGAAAGTACATGGGAACTCTTAAAATTTTTATATTGCTTGTATTGAGTATATATGTACATCTCTAGTTTTTGCAAATATAATTCACTTCACGCTTGGCACAGTAACTTCTGACAGATTTTTGTCTTTTTACCCTTTTCATCTCCACTCAACAACTCTATTCTTGCTTATAATTTGACACAAAAGTCACTTCTTTTCACTCTGGGTTACTGTCTACCTCCAATCTTTTACTTACAGTCATTTTTCTCCCAGTGTAAAAACTTTCAATGTCAAACTTTCTGAATTAGAATTCCTTCTAAAGGAATGCATTTGCAATACAAAAGTTTGTCCAGGTTACTTTGTTTAAATAACCTTTCTTCTAGCATGGAAGATGGTGAGAAACAAGATAAAGCAAAGGAAGTACCATCTGAGCATCTAGAAGAGGGAAAGATGAAGAAAAAGAAGCGAAGGCATGGACAGAAACTTGAGAAACCAGAGGCTGTTATGGCTAACTTCTTCAAAGCTTTGGAAATTTATCAAACAAAAATGCTCGTAAGTTTTCCTTAAATTCTTTCAATCATTGATATTTCATTTATATGGCAGAGGACGTTTGTTTGATATGGAAGGAAGAAATTTCATCATAAAAGGAACATTTGCATGAGCTTTCTAATGACTGGCTGTATTCAGTCTGCTGTGAATTTTGTAATAGTTCGTGGAGTTCTATAAAGAAAGTGTTTCTCTGTGTAATTTCTCCTATCTTGGTCTAACAGGACAGATAAGCATCTTTAGGTCCTCATTAGTAGCCCCCTATTTTCCATAATGTAACCTCTAGAATCTGTAATTCTATGCACTATAAAATTTTTCTTTGTTCTTAAAAACATCAAATTATGAACTCCCTGAAACTTTCTTAAGTAGTTTATTAATTTATATTTTTATTTTAAATTGGCATTTATTTAATCAAATAAACAAACAACTAAATAGATAGATAGATAGATAGATAGATAAAAGAGAGAGAGAGAGAGAAAACAACCAAACCAACTGTATCACAATGCTCATAAATGACTAGGATATCACTTTAATTGCAGTAACTGGTAAACATGTTTTTCCCCAAGATTATCCTCTTCCATTTAAAGAGTTAATCTGGCAAAACTGCTGTCTGCAATGGCTAAAACGCTCCTGCCTAAAATGTCTTTCATTGTGCCTGCTCAGAAAAATCACAGAACAAACTGTTTTCTGTCAGGTACTGTGTGACTATGCAGTGATACCCTGACTTTCTTTGGACCCTATTTTTAGGGTGCAGATTAGAGGAATGAAGGTCGAAAAAAAAAAAAAATCTAGCATCTGGTCATGCTGGCCCAGACAAATGTTTCACTGGGCTCAATACACTGTATATACAACTGGTCAGTAGTAGCTGTTTTCAGAACATAAGATCAGGGCAAGCATATAGTGAGACTTCCCTGTATTCTCTCATATCTGAAATGTATTGTTCCAATTAGTCTGGTTAAAAATACAATGCAGATATTGCAGGCATATGAGTAAACACAAGTTAAAACTTTGTGTGAAATAAATATATGCTCTCTCCACTGTGAGCACTAAAACGAAGTGGTTTGGGGTAATATTCATTAGAATATCATCACATGATGATATTGGAATATTGGTCCATTAAGATTTCCAACAGAAATAAAATAACAACTGTACATTTTATTCTTGGTATCTAACTAACCCATGAAAATAACGTTCATAAATTATCTGTATATTTATATATATTCAGAAGATAATGATGACTTTTTAAATAATTTTAACATATTTTATTGCTCAGGACATGAAACATTTTTCATCCTATTTATTAATGTTCGCCATAAAATCATATAAATAAGATACTGGATGTCACTCAGTCCTCCTTTACTGAAGAAGGATGAAACATAACTTAACTACAAATATAACCAGAGATAAATAACTATTAAGTTCTTTAAAAATGTATTTCATATGTATTCCCTTTGTTAATGTGTCCACATGGTTCACTGTCTTTATTATAATGAAAACTTTTCGTAATATTTAATATAAACTTTTCCTTTACCACCAGAATGAGTACACCTGATAATTATCCTTTTCATGGCAGTCTTTTTAGTGTGCTAAATACAAGAAAACCAGTGTCTTTGACCTTTCCTCCATAGATATGTTTTCAAATTTCTTGACATTCTTGCTTGCTGTCTCCTATTTTGACTAACTTTCTTTCAAAGTGAGTCCAGATGAGACTGGAATTTAGGGAAAAAAATAAATAATCTACACTTAAAGCATATGGAAATGACATTTTACTTCTTCATAAAGAGAATCACTTCTACCTCACCACCAATGGTTAATTTAAGGATCACTGTGAATCGCCATCTTTTGAGGAGTAATGTTGCTTAACTGTTTATTATTCTGCTTTTTGTTTTAGTGAATTCTACATAACTGAGTTGTAACACTGTCTTACTGTTAAATGCTGTTTTTCTTGCCAATTTTAAAATACCTGCACTTTGTTAACTTTAACATTTAATAATCTAATCTGTTTTCAACCCCTCTAATTTGATATAATCAGATTCATTGATGTCATCAAGATTTTTTAGAGTATGTTCTGTATTCTACCAGCTAACTCAATAAAAGTATTGAACACGATTGGTTTGAGATAAGGAAACTTAGATACCTATCAAAACATTTACATCTGTTCAGCCAGTGTGATTTTCAGTCAGTCCTGTGTCTGTCTCTGAGGATTTATTCTAGTTACAGTTCTCTGCTTTGATCTTAAGAATGTAAGCTTGGACACTACCAAGGCTTTTTCAAAAAGCACTACATAATTATTTCCAATGTTTCAATGTTATCTGCTAGACTAGTTATCTTATAAAAGAATATTTGATAATTATGTCCAAAATTGTTAATGAAATCTAAACTCATTATAATTGCATGCTGAAAATCAACTATTAATATAAAAGACACTTCAGGTAAAGCTGTATGTATTCACAGTAATAGTTCGTGGTTCATACAATCTGCCTTTGTCTTGGCAGTGTCAGTTAAGTATTGGTAACTTCCAGAACCAGAATGCAGATTTAATTTTGTAAACACAGACCAGGCAAAAGTCAAAATAATTTGTGCTGATAATCTATTGGAGAGCTAAAGCAACCTTGATCCTAAAATAAAAGCTGTTAAGATTCACTCATTTTCTTACCAACTACAAAATGGCCATGAAAATAATAATTAGTGTTTTCTTTCCAAAAACCATTTAGGCTGCTAACCAATTCAGTGGTGTCCAATCAGCACTGATTGAATTTGATACTTAATTTCACCTGTACAATTTCAGTCTCCAAGGTTAGGAGGGACAGTCACGTTATATGCTTATACAATACAATATTACACATTAGATAGAAGTACTACATCCCATTCCACAAGCATAAAGACTTATGGAAGCTCAAGATTATATTATTTAAATATAATTCATATTTAGTACAAAAGACCATTTTGAAGAGTTGTTAAAATAAAAATCAGAGGATCCAATTAACAACTACATTTGTATATATAAAAGATGTAATATAGCCTCAAATCAGAAATGGTATTTCTTGTTGTTCATAGACATCATTTCCTGTATAAAGAGACAAAACCTATGATGTAAAAAGTCTAGGTAAAATTTTAGTCCAAAAGTAAAATCTGTATATGTATCAGTTATAAAACCTGTATCAGACTATCAGGTTTTGGTTTGTTTTTTTAAATATTTTCTTACTAGTAGTTAGTTTGTTTAAATATAAAGCTTCTAAGTTCAAAAACATAATAAAATATATTCAAACATTGGAAGCATCAACTGAAAATAAAGCAGTTAATGTTCAACCAATTTGCAATCTTTTTCAAGGGGATGTTCAGGGAAGGGAGTTTTTTGGAAGCATATGTATATTTGTGCAGTCAAAAAGCTGTTAGTGTCTTCCATTCTCTTTGCTGCAATTTTAGATTGCTGTATTTTAGACTGTCCAGCAAACACAGCATGACAAAAGTACCTGAGGGTATAATTCCTGTTATATATGGGGTTTCTGTTCAGTGAGGTCTACATCTGAGATTCAAAACTGGTAAATGAAAGAAGGCTTTGTGGAATGTAAACAACCAAACATGAAGCTAGTCAAAGGGCATTGCAAGGAAGATTGCGTATGTCTGCTGAAGACTCTAATTAGCACAACTTTTTATCGTGCAAATTGTCAATCATTAGGTTGTTGTTTTTTTTTTTTTCTGTACAATAGAACCATAAATGCACTGTCATTAAAAAAAAAAAAAAAAAAAAAAAAAAAAAATTTTTACTGAAATAAAGAAATAAAGTAATATAAGGTAAGGGTGGTTACGGAAAC
>JANHGN010002167.1:98204-125457 GCA_024605025.1 Megaceryle maxima
TTCATTTATATTTATAGCATTTATTTTTCAAATTCCCTCTAGAAAGTTTTCCTTAGTATTCTATATCAGTCTTCCCTGGCACAATGTAAGCTCATTGTTTTTAATCAATGAAATAGGAGAATATGCTGCCAAGAAATGTCCTTGCTCATTATAACAGGTGTAAGAAGACAACAGAATTATGTATTTACTTTCTTAGAAACCTTGCTGCCTACTTTTCTTATCTTTATATTAGCTATGGGCCACCTCTAATTATATTTTTTTATTTACTTATTTTTTTAAATTTCAGCACTATTTGGCAAGAAATTTTTATAACTTAAGGTTCCTTGCTCTATTTGTTGCATTTGCCATCAACTTTATTCTTCTGTTTTACAAGGTAAGATTATTCACTGTTCTTCAAATATTTTTTTGTTACTTCCAGAGAAATATTTAATGATGATTTCAGTACTTATTTAATAAAGCCATTATTACGAGCCCTTCAAACATGAACAGAAGCATTTAGATATGAAGTATCTAAAATAATATTTTAAATTTTGTAACTAAAAATTGTGATACTAAGCCTATTCTTTTTTTTCTCAGGTTGAATGAAAACTGATTTATTTCATTCATACCTTATAGTTCAGCTAATGTTTCTAGGGTTTTTTTTTCATTACATAAGTTTGTTATTGTTTTGGATTGCTAATCTTGTAATGGGAAATATGAAATCTGACTAAAATAACTCAAATGTCAAAACTGTTGCTTTATTTTTTTTTCCTCTCATTTGTTTTAAAGATACTGAGAGACTTCAGTTCACCTGATTATTCTCAGTTATTATATTTCTGCTTTTTATAAAGGAATATGAGCAGATTAGTTTTGGACTGGAAAATAGTAATTTGTTCAAAACTTTTTTTCAAGCCTTTCAGACCTGGGGTTTGGCCTTCTAGGGGAAGTGCTTGCTTTAATTGCCTTTTCCTCCCCCCCCCCCATTTTCTCATTAATTTAATAATCTCTAATGAACATCAAATGTTTATTTTTTCCAATTCTGTATTTCCATGTGAGAGTTTAACTCTTCTTTTGTACTTCTTTGCTCCCTTTGTTAATGCCAGTATGGTTGTTGGTGACTATTATGATGAAGATATTTCTATACTAAGATTGGAGCTTAATTGATTAATATAAGCAGGCAAAAGAAATATATAAAAAAAGCCTTTTCATAGCCTTTTTTATATCACTGATGAATAAGGTTATACATCCATACTTTAATCTTAGGGTTTTACATGAATGTAAGGAGTTGTTTCAGGTTCAGGTGTATATCCCCATGATAGAAAATAGGAAATCTCCAGCAGCCTTGACTAATTTATTCCTGAATCTTCACAACCTCTATTGATGAAAAGGAGTCAAATTCAATAAAGAGAAATCACACATCACACCCATTAAAAGCCTCCCCCCTCCCCTTTCTTAGAGATCTTAGAGATCATTTCCTCTTGTCCAATCAGTTGAGACTTGTGAGAAAACATCAACACCCACCTCTCTACAATCTCCTTTCAGGTAGCTGTAGAGAGTGATAAGGTTTCCCCTCAGCCTCTTTTTTTTTTTTTTTTTTTCACACTAAACCCCAGCTCCCTCCCACATAGAACACAAAAGGCTCTTGAAAACTGTTTAGAATACGTGCACCATTCCAGGAGAAAGACCTTTAGGGCTCCCTTCTTGTTTCTCTCCTTCCATCCTATGTGGTTAGAGAAGATGGACTTCAAAGGTACATGCAAAAGTATGATTTTGTCTGTGCTGGTCAATTTTTTCCCCATTCTCTTTTGCTTTTCATTTGGTCTTGTGGGTCTGCCAACAACCCATTCTGTTGCAGAGCAAGGACAAAACTCCAAGTCCGTCTGTCACAGATGAGAAAGGATCAGTGTGAGTCAAATAGGACTTCATCTTTCAGATGAAGCTGTCAAAAGAAGGGTTTTTATTTTAAAGGCCAAGTTTTGTAAGTGGAAAGAATTTAGGGCACTATGTCAGCTTTATGGTTTGCAGTATTTATGAAATACTGATTAAATGCAGTATCAATTTGTAAGCTCTAAACTAAGCAATGAAATAAAAAATTATGGACAATACTCAAGTTGATAACATGAGACCTTTGTTTCTTTCTAGACTTCAGTAATCAGGAACAACATAGATTACAGAACAAACCCTCAATTCAGTCACATTAATTAACACTGTCATTGCTTGTTTCTTCCAAGAAAACTTTTTTTTGCATTTTGCAAATTTTTCATGGTTTGTTTTGGGCTTGCTATGGCTCTGTTAAAGGAGCGATTTGTAAACTGACATATGCCTGTACTTGCTTTTTCGATTCTCTTGTCAGTGATATGAGATGATGCTGTCAAAATGAAGGACAATTACTGTTCATCATCTTCTCATGAGCATGCTTTGAGAACATCATTTGTCATTATAGTAAAGGAAAAGCTTTTAAGTTTATTGTGTATTTTCAATGTGCTTGAATTTCTCTCAGGTGACAGAAGAGCCACTTGAGGAAGTAGAAGAAGACTCTAATCTGTGGAACTCTTTTGATGAAGAGGAAGAGGAGGACGGCATGGTGTTCTTTGTTCTAGAAGAAAGTACAGGTTACATGGCACCTGCTCTGAGAGCACTAGCAGTTATTCATACTATCATCTCCTTTGTCTGTGTGATTGGATACTATTGCTTGAAGGCAAGTTCTGACTCCTATTACTAATCTATTACTTGTTAATATTTTTTTAATTTAATAATAATATCAAAGTGATTTTTGGAGCTAGTGCTGGAAAACCTCTTTGTACCTAGTTGTTTACAAATTCTCACTATTCAATATGAAGAAGTTCTCCTTCTGTACTTAGTCTCGCAGAGATGGAGTTAACTTTCTTCATAGCAGTGTGTGGTTTAGATTTGTTGTTAAAACAGTGTTGGTAACACATGCACCTTTTAGTTATTGCTGACCAGTACTTGCACAGTGTGAAGGCTCCGTGCATCCCCTGATGCGTACATTGGGAGGGGGGACAGCTGACCTGAACAGACCAAAGTGTTGTTCCTTACCGCATAATGTCATGCTCAACAGTAAAAGCTTGCGGGGAGAGGGGGGAGAAGGCTTGACTTCCAAGTCTGATTGTTCCTCAGAGACTGGCTAGGCATAGATCTGCTTGTGGGAGGTGCTAGTGAGATGTCTGGTCTTAAATGCTATTATAAAGAGTACTTAATACTATAGGTAGGAATGATGGTTTCTAAAAATATATAAACCGTGACAAATATGTCCGCTGTAATTTTCATAGGTACCTCTGGTTGTATTCAAGAGAGAAAAGGAGGTAGCTAGAAAGCTGGAATTTGATGGACTATACATAACTGAGCAGCCATCTGAAGATGATATTAAAGGACAATGGGATCGCCTGGTTATAAATACTCCGTATGTAAAATTAAATGGTTATATGTAAACTGTCTAAATATTATAGCTCATTAAGCCATGCATCTAGAACCCTCCCTGTCCACCTACCACCTAATTTAGCTAAAAGAAAGGCATATTTCACCTTACATTGGATGCTGCAGTATTAAAATTCTAATGTAAAATCCTGTATTACCTGTTTAACAAATACTATTGTAACATGGGCATTCCACCTCTTTTTCATCTTTCTAGGGTTTGCACGGACTGTGCATCTTACCTCAGAAGACCTTTCACATATTAGCCACTACTGAGAAAATGTTAAAAAGATAAATTCCATCCTTTTCAGTCACTCAGTTTCACTTTCATATTCTACACCAGTATCCTCTTGCCTTTTTTTTTCCACTTCTTGCTAAAAAAAAAAGTTGTATATCACAAAAGATATAAATTGAGTGTAAAATTTTAATTCCAGAATTTGAGTGTCTGCCAAAAATGAGTGTCAGGTTGTATGCATTAGCATATACTGTAGTAGTCATACACTCATTCTAGGAGACTCACCTGCTGTTCTCTGAGTAACACAAGTGTAGGCAAGAAAAAGAAAAGTATCAGTAATCTGCAGCAGTCTGTAGAGTGATACAGAGGAACGTAGCAAGTCAACTCTCTTCTCTTGAAACAATGCCCTATCTATAGGCTATTTTTCAGAGTTTACTTTTTCAAACAACTAGAATCACATTTTTTGTACTAGTATGGACAGGCTTTCCTGTCATTCCCTAATAGTATCATTTAAGGGCAGTAACAGAAAGCTAGAAAGTTATTTACAAGTGACAAAGTAGTTGTGGCTAGTATGTGCAGGCATGAGTACTTGATAAAAACAAGCCACCAAAAATCATCAACTAAATGAATCAGTGTGATAATAGGCTGCCAGATAGCCAAAATACTTTACCAGTCGTAATCAATTTTTGCATGTTATAAATAGTGCTCTTAGTACTTTCATTCAAATTAGAATGTGGAAAATATCAGAAATTCTTGAATGCTTTGCTTTCCTATACCTGAATTTTAAGAATTTTCCCTATTTTCAGTTAAAAATACAGACTAGCACATATTATTAAAGTTTCAATAGAAGGTAATTGGGATACTGGAGAGCTTGCTTTAATTTCCAGCCCATTTCTTTACCTACTGATAACAAGCTATCTAGACATCCAGAAAGTCTGTCCTCAGCAAAAGCAAGAATGAATTAATGAGAATATTGACAGCTTATCCCAAACGACATGCCATACAGCCTGTTCTCATTATGTTGCAGTATGTCCTGAAGTTGAATAAAAGATTAAGGCTAATTTATGAAGACTGATTCTTTCCTCTGATGTGAACTGGCTCTCAGAGTTTAGTGCAGGTATTTTACCATTAGGATAACCACTGCTGGAGGGTACCCAGTGCTGTCTATATACTGAAACATGCTTTCTATGAGTGGAAAAAAAAAACAAACCAAACACAAAACCAAACAAAAACAAACACCCCCCCCACACACACATACAAAAAAACCCCCAAAAAACCCCCAAAAAACAAACACAAAAAACCTCAACAAACAAAACTAAACCAAAACAAAACACAAAAAAACCCACCCAAAACAAACCCACCAAAATCGTAATTAAAAAGGCAAAAGAGTTACCCTGATAAATGCAGCACTGTTAGATGTCTATGGTAAAAGAGATAGACACAAGCTGGCCACCTTAGAGACATACTCTGCTTATAAGTCTGAGAAATCAAGGAAATCAATAATATAGAGCATTGGAACAGAATGTACAATCTGAGTCACTGGAACCATTTGCCTTTATCTTAAGTAATTTCATTTAGAACTTCAATTCAGGAAAAATAAAAACACTGAGCACTTAATAGTAGTTGGGAAGTTTGCCTCACATTCCAGCAACCTCATTCTTCTGATGTTAACACTTAGCTTTATTTTACCAATACTGTTCTTCAGTTTAAGCAGTTATTTTTCTTTTTTACCTTCGTGTGTATTTTCTCAACTCAGTGTTACATCGAGGAAATGTTGAGAGATAAAACTTAAATTTTATAGTGTCTCCTGCTAATTTGCATTTTTCAATAATATGCAATAATTATTGACTGCAATAATATGCAGTAAGGCTGCCAGAATGAGGAATTCCTGGGCACTGCTGTTCATAAGACAGTACAAGAACAATACTTTTTTTGTGATCAAGTTGAAGATTGGGGAAATGTCACCGATAAGAGGGAACACTCTCTTTTGTTGTAGGTCATAGCTGATGTTATCTCCTAGTGTCTAAGATTTCCCCTCGATAAAACTGGTTGCATATTGAGGCCTCACAGTTGCTCACTCCTCTCAGAACAAGAAGGGAAATTTCAATAAAAGTTACCCTTACACTTCTTCAATATTGAATATTTACTGCTTCATCTCTTTCTCCTTTGCATAAACAATAGCTTTTCTTTTAACTACCCTGGTGGGCATGGCTGCTCAGAGGCCGATGATGCAAAAACTCTTTGCTTGAGCTGTCTTGCAGCTTTAGAACTATAAATGTTTTTGTTCTGTTCTGGGATGTCACATCCAGTAACAACAATATGATAAACCTGAGAACAAGATTACCACAAAACCATTTTTGCCAAATGATCTTTTCAATTTTCTGTGGAATACTTTAAAATATTTTTTTAATTTTAATTTTATGCTGGCTAACTGTCCACTGGTTCCCAAATGTTCAGCCTCTATTTGAAGTGCAACCCAGTGAACTTAAATATTATTTATGCTACAAGACTTTCTTATTTTCCTATCATTGTCCATATCAATTTTATGGTTAGGAGCAATAAAGTATTTAGGATATGAATGTTATTCAGTGACCACCCTGATATTATTGAGTTGTTAGGCTCATTAGGTAAGACTATCTAGCCTGCTGTCCTTTTGTAGCCAAGTTTATTTGTGGATATGAAAAAGAAAAGGGTGTGTGTGCGTGGAGGTGATAGTGCAGCAAATGACGATTAATAACAGCTCTTGTCCACATGAAAAGAAATTGTGCTCATAATTTAAAGTGCTGTGGGTGAGTGAATGAAATTGTACCAGAATCTGAAGTGATCAGGAACACAGCATTTTCTTTTATGATTGCGTTTTTCTTTCCGCTAACAAGTTTAAATAACTTTCAACTTCTTTGCCTTATCTATTTAGGTCATTTCCTAACAATTACTGGGACAAATTTGTGAAACGAAAGGTAGGCATTTTATATTTCTAATAAGTTAGTCAATAATCCACTGTTCAATTAATGTGGCTATCTATGTGTAATATATTTCTGTACACATAAATATACAAATAACAGAGAACTGAAATTTGTTTTGTGGAAGTCATTGTTGTGGTAAATGTCTTGGTGAACAGGCAGCTGCAGCGTAGGAGGGAGGACAACAGAAGGCTGTAGTTTCCTTCCTAGACTCAAGCATCTGAAATAACTTTATGCTGTCAATCAGACACTCAGGTCTAATTTACAGTCATTGTCATCTTTAGGATACAAAGCCCCCTCACACCTCTAAAAAAAGAAAAACATGCCAGCATAAATGATGAAATTGTACATAAGCTTTCAGATAATAACCTTTAATGCTTCTATTTTTCTCTTTTATGCTTCCCCCCTGGGCTTCCTGGGAGTTCTACCTGTTCTAGTAGTATTAATTGTTGAGAGACCCTGTTTTTTGTGCCTTTTTCTTTTTTTTTTCTTTTTTTTTTTTTTTTTTTAGTTTCAGACAACTTGCTTAAAGTAGAGTGAATGTCACCAAGGTCTTTATCTGAGGAAAAGCTTCTCTTCTTCCCTTTTAAGGTTATTAACAAGTATGGGGACTTATATGGAGCAGAGCGCATTGCAGAGCTTTTGGGTTTGGACAAAAGTGCCCTTGATTTTAGTCCACTGGAAGAAACTGAACCAGAAGAGGCATCTCTTGTATCATGGTATGACTTCTGAACTTCACAGACAAATTACGTGTTGGCATAATTACCAAAGACTTGATATTGAAACTATAGCGATGTAGTGATTTTCCTTGGCATGGAAAAGTCAAATGGAGGAGTCTTCCTTATACTTGTCTTATAAAAGTAAGGAAAAAAAAAATGCTGACTGATGTAGTTGGGCACGGTTTTATTTTAAACAATAATCAGTGCAGCATTTAAAACTTCTTTTGGAGTTACAACAGAGTTAGTTTATAAACCCAAGGACAGAAGTAGTGTTGATAACAAATATCTAGATGCCAGGTATCTAGAAAAAAGATTCAGAGATGCGTTCCTGACTTAATTCACCAGTGAAGATAAGATTACGAAAGTATCCAAGTCCCAGATGATTTAGGCTGCTACAAGAGTTTAGGTTCATCAATACTTAAGGCACACAAGAAGAACAGTTTCCATTCACACGTCATCTAATGGCTAATGAAAAATCTAAAATCTTGCAGAAGATAATACCTTTTGTCTTGGTAATTTTGGCAACATTTTACAATAGGCAGAACACTTCTCTCTTGAATTCAAGCAATTTAGATTCCACATCTCACTACTTTTAATACACGTTTTAATTTTTCTAAGTCTGGAATTATGGTAGTGTCATTCTTACCGAAACTGTTTGACTAATTTCAGTGGTTTAGAAACTATGTGTCCTCAGTTACTGAATACTCTCTGAAAAATGAAGCACCTACATCACCCAAAAATGAAAAGAAAATGTGCATCACCACCTCCAGAAACAAAATGTGAAGTGCCAAACCTAGTTTGTTGTTTATACTTACAGAATTTGATACTTAATTTTATCATTAATGCATTTAAAAATGCTGTATTTCCTAGGTTAAGCTCTATTGATACAAAGTACCACATTTGGAAGCTCGGAGTTGTTTTCACTGATAATGTGAGTATTTTAGCCTACAAGAAGATGCTTTGATTTACTCTACACATGATTGTTTGTCTTCCACCACCTGCTGTTTTTTTTTTTTAAGAAACACACACAAATAATATTACATTACAGAGCTATTTAAAATATTTTTTTCTGTTTTGTATCAAATTGCTATTATTTATATTAGGATTTTTTCTCTGATTTTAAAGGGCAATAGGCACCTCCTGACATTAATACAATGTCAGCATTTTGGAAGTTAATGGTGCATTCATTTAATCGTGTAGAAAGGTGTCTTCTAAAATTAAGCACAGTCTACAGAAAGTTATCCCTTTTTATTCTTGAATCATCTGTTTGGAATAGTTGGTTAATTCTTCTGTTTTATACCTTCTCCTTTGAAAGGACCTTTTACATTAAAAAACCTCCCCACCCAGACCAGTTTTAAGGTAGGGGATTTTGATGTTAATAACACAGATTATATTAACACGCTGAAGGCTACTTTTTAAATACGTAAAGATTGAGGTCTCATTAGCATAACTAAGCAATAAACACACCTTAAATGAACAGTGGAGATGGTAAGAGACAGAGTAAGACAGTTTTTTTAACATGTAAAACAGAAGTATTACATTCAGGCTGTGATTCAAATCAGATCATGATGGTATTACTTTATTTCATCACTTGAGTGACTCAAAGGAAGCTATATTCTGAATCCAATATGCACATTAACACCTGCTAAGATTCTGCCACTTTTCACTTTCTCTGCAGTCATTTTTATACTTAGCCTGGTACACGACTATGTCTATCCTTGGGCATTACAACAACTTCTTCTTTGCTGCTCATCTGCTGGATATTGCTATGGGTTTCAAGACATTGCGAACCATTTTGTCTTCAGTCACTCACAATGGCAAACAGGTTAGTGCTACATGCAAAGGTTTGAAAATTAATGTGTTTTGTAACAGCCCTGGAGAAAATCTTGTGGTACCCAGGAAATACTGGAATGCAATCCATTTTGATCATAATTGGATTAAAGACTAGATCCCATTATGTTTTTTGCAGCACATTTAATACATGTTAAATCCCATGAAATTATAATAATCTGTTCACACAGAGTACTCATAGCTTTGCTTTGTACACAATAGAATAATACATCATATTAGAAAAATACAAGAATAAAATTTTTTACCTAACTGGCTTCTTCTCTACACTCAGTGATGAACTGATTAGTGATGACTAATAAGAAGTCACAATCTCTCCTTAGCCACAGCAGTAACAATGAACTGGGCATGGAGATTTCAATACTTAGCTATTAAGAATGTGCTTACAGGTGTGAGTGTTCTGCACTGTAGCATAGATTTATACATCACTTTGTCAGGTGAATAATATCTACTTCCAAAACTAATTGTTGAAATTTATGCAGGCAATCATTCTCTGATTTCTAGAGGCTCTATGTTCCCAGCTAGCACACCAACAAAAATATGCTTTTCACTAACACAGTTTTTAACTTAAATTAAAGAAATCTAACAGAACTTCCCCCAAATTTAATTTCAAACATACATGTTCCATTCCTCCTCAAATGCGGTAACATCTAGATGTGTCTTAGCCCACTCTTTCACCCTGTTAGACTTGTCAAAACATTTTAAACCGTAATGTTTTGGAAGAGGCATTACAATATCCCCTTAGCTTAACTCTGATATATCCTTTGTGTTTCCTTAATCCTCCTTTCAGCAGAAATCAACCATTGGAATTTTTTTCCCTTATCACAGAAGGAAGTTTCTAAAATAGTACATATGAGAATGTTGCCAGTATCACTGCAAAAAGAAATGACATCTTTGGTATTATCCCCTTCATTTTCCTCCAGGATGACCAAAGTCATATTACTTTTAATGTAATGACAGATATATCTTCCTTATGCTATTTTTCTAAATGAATACTCAAAACTGAGCAAAATTCACAATACTGTTTCAACTCAAAGACCACAACTTTTCGTATATGTGCTTAGCAAATGAAGATTAGTTTTTCTAATCCTGTTGCTTTTCCCGTTAGTAGATACAAACACAGAAAGACAGCTGCAGTTTTCAATTGAAATGTTCACTTTGGGAGCATACTTACAGATCTGCGGGAAGTAATAAACTTTTTCAAGTATGTAGCCTTCAGTAACACTTCTCCAGAGCTACATCTTCCACTTCCAACACTAGCAAACAGTGTAATCTACAATATAATCTTTAGGTAGCATCTCTCTCTGACAGAATGAAATTGAAACCTACTTTCACGTCATGTCTCCATACACAGCTTGTGCTTACTGTAGGACTCCTTGCTGTAGTGGTTTATCTTTACACTGTTGTGGCATTCAACTTCTTCCGCAAATTCTACAACAAAAGTGAAGATGAAGATGAACCAGACATGAAATGTGATGACATGATGACGGTAACTAAAACATCATTAGCATGCTTCAAATTTCATCCTGAATTTTAAAATGGATACTTAAGCTAAAATGATATGCAAGGAGGGATGTTTTTGTTGTTAAATCCATGGGTCAGTTCTTGCTAAATGTAATTTTGAAAATGTGAATGTTTTTTAAATTGCCTCTGCATTCCCCAGTGGTCTAAACTCCACAGCAGATAGGCAACACCCACTGGTGTAGGAAAATATTCTGGATTTTTCTCCTAAATACTGTTATATGATTTGCTACAACTTTATTTGTGAAGATAGCAGACCCTTATAAGTATATGGAAGAAATTTCATTACAAACTGGTCAACCCTGCAAAAAGCTCTTTTGTCACAGCACAATTAAATCCAATTTGTTCCACTGTCTGCAAGTGTGCAAGCACTTCTTATCCTTATTTAGGCTATATGAAGTATATAGTATTATTAGTACTAGTCATAAAAGCCCGATCCAAACTACTTACAATTAATAATTTAGTCATGAAGTAAGAAGTTAAAAGCAAGTAAGGGAGAAATTAACATAGATCTACCTGTTGTAATTATGTCACTCTTTATATTCTGGCAATATTTGCCAACGTTTCTGAACTCCATTACAAGACTTTAAAAGATGTCCTCTGCTTACTCAGAGCAAGCTAGAATCTTAGGAATTACTATAAGGGGTAGAATATAGTAACAAATACAAGAAAAATGCTGCCTGAGGAGAGGGTAGCAGCTGATCCTGACTCCCCCACTTAGTAAGTGTACTTGAAAATGTAATCACATTAGTTAAGATAATAACAGATTTTTAGTAGAGTGTGTGTGATTCATGAGGAATGATGTTATGTGTTCTTTGTTGTTATAACTTGTGAAGAGAATTAGCAGAGCAGAACCATTTAAAGAAAACGAAACAAACAAAAAAGACAACAGAAAAAAACCCCAACAAACAAATATTAATGGTAAATGTATCTGTAATTTTCCTCTCTTTTTTAGTGTTACCTGTTCCACATGTATGTGGGTGTAAGAGCAGGTGGTGGCATTGGAGATGAAATCGAGGATCCTGCTGGAGACCCTTATGAAATGTATCGAATTGTCTTTGACATCACATTTTTCTTCTTTGTCATTGTTATCCTACTAGCCATTATTCAAGGTACCATCACTTACCTTACTAGAAACTGTTAGAATTTTGTCTACTTAAGTTCTGCAATGTATTTAAACCATATTTGTGCTTGAGTTAAAGTTAGCAGAATTGCTATAAAGACCTACTACCTTTTTATTTTGAAAACAATAATTCTATACTTTATTTGTAAATAATGCATTGTCCCAAGTACTACAGAAAAAGCACAAGAAACATAACTCACCTGACAGCAATGATGCAGCTTGTGCAGGACTGTCAGTATTCAACACTCACTGTATAAACTGACTTAAGGCTGTTGGGGAAAAGCACTGTTTTATGGCAACACCTGGTGGCAAAGGAGTAAATGTAATAAATTTATACTGAGCAAAAGTAAGGAATGTCACAGTCCCCAGAATGTTCCAGTTCTATTCTTAATATGATGGAAGTGAAGGAATAATGCTTCCAATATGAAGCAGCATCACAAACTTGCTGGGGTCCTGTGGGAGCAGAGTCATCTTTGTTGAACAAAAGCTGGGATACAAGAGTTCCATGAGAAGAATGAAAACTACATTCTTTCCCAGGAACCAAACAAATGAGATTTTGGAAGGTTGACCAAAATAGATGTATAGAAAAGCCTTTCCACTTTCAAGATTGTAAGTGAGAAAATCTTACTTCTGGGAGTGCAGTGTAAACAAATATTTATATGTCTGGAAATTGATAGATTGTAACTTGAATTGTTCGTCCTAGACTTAACTGTGCTAAACTCCAAAGGCAGCTGAGGATATCTGGCAGGCAATTACTTGAAATATAAATATTGCTAAGTGCTGAAGTGTTGCTACTTTTCCATTTGAAATAGGTCTGATTATTGATGCTTTTGGTGAATTAAGAGACCAGCAAGAACAAGTGAGGGAAGACATGGAGGTATGTGTAAGCACACTACATATTTTATTACTCTTATTCATCTAGATTGTCACTAGTTAAAATATTGTCTTTGAGTTAAAATTTATTTGTAACCACAACTTGTGTTTCCAGACCAAATGTTTCATTTGTGGAATTGGCAATGACTATTTTGACACAACCCCACATGGCTTTGAAACACATACTTTGCAAGAACACAACTTGGCAAACTATCTGTAAGTATATTTTAGTACTGGAAACCTATAATATATATAAATTTATAATTTATATATAAATTTACTAACTGGAAACCTATATTTTGCTACTGGAGACCTATAAGCCCCAGAGTAATTTCAGTGCACACACTGCTGACAATCCTAAAGTAGAATTCCATAGAACTGAGGATTATCTCCATTCTTTTCTGGTCTCCCCTCCTCTACTCCACACTGATGGTTATCTTTAAAGTGCTCACCTTATACATGAGCTACCTTAGTGGAGCAATTCCTGAAGGCACACCAACTCCTTATTCTTCTGGAAGTAAACCCATGATAGGGAACAACAGCTTTAATAGGTTGCTTTAGGTTGGAAGTTTTGATTGTGACTTCTGGGAACTTGGTCACATTGATCAGACCATTGAAAAATAGCCTCTATTTGATAAAAAGAAAGCCTAAACCAAAACATCAAAAGAAAACCCAAACAACCATTTCTGGAAGATTCCTGAAAGATAAACTACAAAAAATAATGTAGAAGTTTGAGCCTATAGTCGTTTAGTGACAGTGCAGCTTTCTGAAACCTCAAAGCAATCACTTGTGTGTGTTTAGACAATGGCCCAGACTCCCAAGACAATGACCTTCTACTTTCATTAGTAAATACAGAGCAGATCAAAGAGGATATTAAAAAAGTTAATATGATGTCATTAATTACTCATGCAACAATGATAATTATGTGGGCATTGTGCCAGCAGAAACAAAGGAGCTGAATTGCTGGTACCTTATAGAAGTCTGGCTTTGGAATAGTGCAGCATTATTCCTTGCAGAGCAACTCATACTGCAAAATCAACGCGCATTATTTTTGTGAGGCAAATTTCCATTTCCATCTATAGTTTTTACCGGTCGACAACCTTGAAGCTTTTCTTGCTATACTGAATTGGCATATAGGAACCTGTAATTCACAGTAACTAAAAATGGTCCATTTCCTTCATATTAGAATATATAGTGAACAATCTTTCTAAATGGCTTGTCCTTTAATTAGACAAAATCAGTATACATCCCTTTCTTTACAATGAAAGCGCATACCAAGTTTCATTCCAAATGCACTACATCAAAAGCAGTTAACCAAGAGCTATGTTAAATAGAAACAGACTATTGTTAGGATTCTGCAGCCTTCCAAATTAGGTCAAGCTCCCTGCATTTGAGCGCAAGTATCTGAGATAGACAGGCTCAGCTTATGCATGCTTAGAAATCTTGGTGCAGCTGAGTATGTGCCTGAGTATCTACCTTCTTGCATTGTAGCCATAGTAACTTCTTCCAAGGTGAGATGCTGGAGCATCTGTGTATAGGAGTTGGCATATGCCTAACTCACATACTGCTCCTAGCGCTGAAATGAAGAAAATGCTAAACTGCATTTTTTACACTTCCATGGAAGTGCTGGAGGATAGAATTTTCTCCTTTAAGGCCTAGTAATAGCATTGCTTTGCTGGTTGGCATAATCTCCCTCACATACCCCAGTATAGGAAAGATTAGGCAGAGGTATTTGCTGCATTAATACCTACTTCATGTGCTTCTTTCAGGTTCTTTTTAATGTATCTTATTAACAAGGATGAAACTGAGCATACTGGCCAGGTGAGCAGAAAATATTTAATTTTCCTCTTAAGTTTATCAGTCAACGTTTTTGTTTTCTCCAGTCTTGAAGCTGTGTACCACCAGGTGGAACTGACATACCACCATGGAGTGGAGATGATGCCACCCTTTCTGATGGTCTTCTGAAAGAAAAACAATGGTTTAAAAAAAAAAAAAAAAAAAAAAAAAAAAAAAAGGGGGGGGGGGTGGGCCCCAAAAGTGGTGTCTCAGACCAAAAACCCATGTCTTGTGAATCGTGTTTTCCGTGTAAACTTATGTCATCTTATCTCTGAAGTGAAACCCTGAAATATACCAGTTGTAGTTTATTCCCAAAAGATTTAGTAGTTAAGTAACTGAATTTATAGACTAAATCCCTAAATCTGTATGTACCTATATAGACGGGTACACAGATGTTTGCTTCTTTAATGTTGTTAATGTAAATAAATAAGAAAAACCACAAGATTTAATTACATATTAACTGAAATAAGAAGCTGTTATGCAAACACTACAGATGTACCTTTTCCAAGAAAAGTAAACCACGCTTTATATATAAACTAATTAGACTGAATAATTTACACTTACACAGGTTTTCTAATAGGGCTTAACTATCAGTAGTACTGTATGTAGAAAAGTGCAGAATGATACTTTTACAGTCTTGAGTTACGATCTTTGAGTTTTGATGTCTTCACAGTTCTACTCCACAGTCATAGCGCTCTATATAAACAATGATCAGGTACTGCATCTAACTGCAAGGTGTTTGTTAAAATAAATACTCTTTATCATTTTCAGGAGTCATTTGTGTGGAAGATGTACCAAGAAAGATGTTGGGATTTTTTCCCAGCAGGTGACTGCTTCCGGAAACAGTATGAGGATCAACTTGGCTAATATCACAAAAGAAACTATTTATTTATGAACTGTTAAGATCCAGTATACAAGAAAACTACTTACCTTTTCATTGTGTAATTTCACAGCTTGTATTTGCTTTAAATGTTTTTAAACTTCAAGACATACATAAAATTTGACACTATTTCACATGCTTTTTGTACTTACCACGTATGAAACAGATCTTTTGTTGGAACTTTAATTAAAAAAAAAGAAAACTATACCAGATTAATTTAAGCCTTCCAGTTCAAACATGGTCAGAAATAGCAATTTTTTTAATGATATCATTAACCTAGCATTCGGCAGCTGAAAGGGCTAAAAGGTGTCTTAATTGCACAACATTTGACATTTAAGAACTTGAAACACTGAACTATTTTCTGAGGCCATGCCACAGAAAAAATACCTTAACTAACTGCTCTCCAGTTTTTTTCCGCCCAGTATTTGCTAGTGAATGTATTAAGATACAGCTTGAAAAGCTTTAAGCAGTTAAGAAGAAAACACTTTCAAACACTTCATCAACCTTGAAACATTAAGTGCCTTAAAACCTCTGTAGACGTAGCTATGCAAACTTTTTATTTACATTAGTGTTCTAGATGAACAGATCCATTAACTGTATTGCTTTTCTGTCTTTCTGTATGAAATTGCACTCGAAGTTTGTTTGTATACTACCTTCAATAACAGCTTATTAGCTGCTGCTGTTAAGACATACACTGTATCAAAATTAATACAATTTAAATCTTAGGCCAAAATGCAACAATGCTCTATGGTCCCCTGCAAGTAGAAGCTGCTAGGATTATGCTTTTTTTTTTTTTCCCCCTCTAATAAAAAGTGCCCACTGCAATAAAGTATTATAAACCAAACACTACCTTTGCTGTCGTCTTTCTTGTTTTTCTGCACTATTGATATGTAGCATAAGGATGGTGACTAAACATATGTGTCTAGTTCATTGTTCATTCATAGCTTTATTTTAACAACCACATAGAGCCAAGTACAAGCTGAAACAACTGTTCTCTTTGTGTGCTGTAGCCTGCATCTTTAGCAAAGAAAATTCTAATTTCATCACAAATTGTAGACCTTTCTAAGAATATTAGACAATTTTCCATCACATCTAAATGAATTTTGGTTCCACAGCATTTTAGGTGCCAGCAAAAAACCCCAGACATTTGGCATACTGAACAAAGAGAAAGATTCCACTTTATAGTTAAAGTTTGATATATCCAATTATTCCTGTAAGAAAATTTGAACTTCAGGAAATCATGCTGTCCAGCCAGTCTTCCAGCTCTTCCTCAGTAACATTTTTAGATGTACTTTGCTGTTGCTGTGATGCTGCACTCTTCTCTTCATGCATATCTAGTTTTAAGGGGTCTAGAAAAGTGAAAAGAATAGATGTGAAAATCTGAAAACAAAGCCATAGCAGCTCTTTGTCACAGATTACTTTTCTTTTTAATGCACAACTGACTCTATTTAAATACAGTCTCTCTTTCTTGAATCACAGCGAGTTATATTCCAAAAAACAGTAGCAGCAACAAAAATACAGTAGGAGCTTAAGCTCAACCAGAGTAATGTGGCTTCCATCTGATTCAAGGGGGGCATGGCCTGGTCTGCAGCAGACAGATTATAAGTGATCCCCCTACTTCAATCTGTTCACAATCCTGTCTGCTGCACAGTTTACTTCAACAAAGGAGAGGAGCAGGAGGCTGTAACAGCAGATCATCCTCTGTGATTACTACAGCATGTTATGAATCCATATTCTGATGTCACTTTTTCTTTAAGGGATTTACACTGGTCTTTGGAGTGGAAAGCATGACATACCCCTGAAATGACAGAGCATTTCAAGATTGTCTTCAGTAACAAGGCTTGCTGAATTTATTATGGTGACTTTTACATGTTCAACCACCTTGGACTTATTTTTTAAGACAGCAAGAAAATCCTACACAAAAAAATCAGAGATGCTACAGATTCTTTTACAGCACTGTGGATGAGTAGCAAACTATCTCTATCACAACTAACAGTATAACTTTTAGGAATTCAAAACAAAAGGAAGAACTTGATTTTTTTTTCCTTTTTTTTTAAATATTAGATGGTTTTGTCTATAATTTTGTTTCCATACTAGCTCGAAAACAGCACTTATAACAAGCCATCAGAATTCTTCTGTATACTATTAGCACAGTGAACTAAGGGCTGATAATGTTACATAACTTTTTATCTTCCTTGCACTGAAATTCTCTAGCAATACCTTAATTATTTTAATTTAAAATTTTGCTGAATCATAAGACCAATGCTGTTCTGCAGAAGAATTTCTCTTAATGCTTAAAATGAACTGACAATGGTGAAACTTTAATTCTGTGGCGATTTAAAATTGAACAGGAACAAGTGTGTCAGAACACAGCCCCAGATAAATGAAATGCAGCGTGACAGAGATGATGACAAGAAGCACTGTTGACTAGCCTATCAGGAGGACAACAACATCAAAATGGAAAGTAACAGAAAGTAAATAAGAGCATGCTGGGGAGAAATCTTACCATCTTCCTTGCAATCCATTTTCAAATCTTTCTCAGGTGATCTGCTGTCAGATAATGCACCTGACACAGCTTTATTTTCTGTTTGAATGGGAGCATCTAGATTTAGGAGAAGGTCTAGCTCTTCATCCAAATGGTCAGTCTCCTGCTTTGATAGTGGCTGGGCTCTCTGAAATGGTTCTGCTGCACCTGCCCCAGGGCCATTTTTACCGACAGACTCTGATGGAGCAACAGAATCACCAAGGGGAGGGGAGACCAATGCCGTGTCACTTTGAGCCAAAGACTGTCGGAACAGAAGCTCTCGCCTCTTGCCATCTTCAATAAGTTTAGATTTCATCTGTGGGAGCTCTACAGGTGTTGAGGTCTAAGAGTACAAGAAACAACTTCAGTCTTCCTAATGATCAGCTCAATTTTCATTATTCCAGTTTGGCCTGTAATTCATGCTTCCTACATTGGATCACTTAAGAGGGTACAGTGAATTTCAGCAGAATTTAATTCAGATGTAAAAGTAAACTAAAGTTTTCTTGGTGATACTTTTACAGAAGCAACTATATATAATAATATATATTGATATTATCTATGCAGAAGAGTAAGTTACAATTAAAGTAATTAACAGGAAAGAATGTGAAAGCACTTTCAATTTTCTGGTGCAAGCTTTTAACAGTAACTAACAACAGAAGCAAATACAAAACAGGTGTAATCTTTCCAGAGCTAAAGTGCTGCACATGGAAGCACTTTGTTTAAAGCAAACAAAGCATAAAATAATGTTGATAGAGGCATATCCTGCATTACATGCCATTTGACATGCCAGTCTCAAGAAAAGTATTTACTTACAAAATACATTCTACTTAAGTTTGAAGACTAAATTTGAAGTAATCTTTCTTGCATAGATTGGTTCACTTAAAATATTTGCATTTTCTTGTGAAAATTCTCAACATTTACCTGCACAAGTTCAGCAGCTACATTCAACCTCAGATGTAGAGGCAACTCCTGAAGCGCCTGGACCAAAGACTGGCAATCCACAGAAAGTGCAGAAAACTGAAATATAATTCAACACACAGTATACTTGTATTAAAAAAGAACTAGTAACAACTTTCATCTACTACATTCCCCTGTTCCACACATTCAAGGAATGTAAAGAACAACCTAATTAAATACTGGCATTAATAGTTTTAAATTACACAGGTACAAAACAGTTTGGCTAAATTACCATACAAACACCTATAATGCAAATAAGCACTTAGAAGTTTAAAATCAAGATATAAATGGAATGCTCCCTAGGCACTGCCCTGAAAATCCAAAGGAAACAGTTCTGAAAGTTGACAATGTCATAAGAGGCTTTTCCAACTCAAACCCCTTTTAATCTGTGAAGCTTTCTATGCAGTAGGAATCACCATGAGTTGCTACTATTTTCTAAGCAAGCAAACCACGTAGCTTGTGTGTAGCTCTACTGTTTTAAGTGCCTAAACAACATGGCACTTTTTGTACTTCTTCATCTTTTAAAATGTTGTTTCAATGCTTACAAAAGCAATAAGCTATAGCTACAAACACTTCCAAAATGATATTAAAAATATTAAAGAAATATATCCTATTGCTGCTTAGCTGCTTAACAGGAGGAACTGTCACTTAATAATGTGACATGTATTTAATTTTCCTTTTCCCTCGACCTTTTTTTTTTTTCTGTAAATTATTAAAAGCAAATTTACACAAAATTGACCAACAATATTTGGTGTTTTTACAGAACACCCTGGACTTTGGTAGTCTTTAACAGATTTCAGACTCAGTACAGCAGAATGTTCTGAGCACGTTCACCATCGCTGAAAAAGGTAATTTGATATCCATCACTTATTTTAAAATCTGACAACAATATGCTTAAGTTCAGTCTAAAATCTCATTTTCATGGAAGCAGAGGAGCAGCTTCTAAATCTAGCTTAAAGAGACAACATTTTTCCTTATCAATATGGTAAGGACTGACATGGACATTTGGAAGTCCAAACACCCATAAATTAGGAGAGTGTGTTGCCATATCACAAGAGATTTGTCAAAGGAGTTCCAAGTGCTCCCAGAACTGACACCTGCACACATAGCAAGACTGAACATCAAAGACAGTGTGTGTTCTGATAGCATTATTTATAAAAATTAACATAAATTAAAACCAAGAAACTATTCCATTGGTTTAACAGTTTCTTGTACCCAAATTCTGGTTATGGTATCCAGTAATGAGAGTAAAAGGACCAAACAACTTACATATCTGAAAGAATTTTTCTTCTTTAAGAACAATTTTATTTTATAGTGGATTAACGGTCACCATCAAAGATGATTCACTGGTACTTGTAACCTCACAAGGTCTTCAAGAAGCAATTATTGCTGTCCTGTAACG
Source organism: Megaceryle maxima (assembly GCA_024605025.1). Classification (NCBI taxonomy): domain Eukaryota; kingdom Metazoa; phylum Chordata; class Aves; order Coraciiformes; family Cerylidae; genus Megaceryle; species Megaceryle maxima. The sequence goes on from JANHGN010002167.1 coordinate 118,494, forward strand.
GACTAGAACTTAACCCCACAATTCTTTTGACAGGTATTGAAATTCAAATATGGCTTCTGCATGTTTGCAAAGGACAAGGAAATCATATGAATCTGGTAGCAAAAAAATGTAAAAAGTCAAGTATCACTGAAGAACAGTTAAGTGCATTTGGGGAGAGCTAAGTACACTTGCAGAAAGATTCATGTAAATAAACATTGCAAATGAAGGTGAAAATGGAGACAGGGAAGAGGAAGAAAGACTGAGGATGAAAGAAGAGGAATTTGGAGAAATAACAAATGGAAGAAGTCATTTAATGTCCAAGTAGAACAAGAATTGCTGTTTGACTGAAAGAAAAAAAAGGGATCAAAGCAGTATTTAACAAATTATAAACACTTGATGGCATTTGTAGTTATTTGTTGAAAAAAAACAAGTAGAGGCCTACTTTGTTTCTGGAATTACCATTTCTTACTGAAAAATCAAAATTACTATTACCTGTTTGATCTTTAAATTGCAGACAGCGTTCCAAAATATCTCCATTGCTTTATACCAATAGGCAATAAAACAAATCCATATCTACTTTTTGTAATCATGACTGATAATATTCATAATAAACCAAAAATTCGTTATTGTTGATGTCACTGTAACATTTCCATTCCACATTTGAAACTAATGCTTTGCCATTGCTTTCTACAACTAATAGAGAATGGGAAATACCTGAAGCTATTTCTGTACTTTTCTGCTTTGTTTTTGTTTCATCGTAATCACTTCAGTGTACAATTCTCTAAACTTGCACATAATATATACAGGCAAAGAACTAGAAATGGGTGAGCTAAGAGGCAAAAGCAAGGAATTTGGCAAGGTGGTCTAGGATGAAAATCAGACCTGGATCCAGCTTTCAGGGACAAGAAAGGTGGGCCAGAAACAAAAAGGAGGTAACAGGCTGAAAAACAGAGACAATGTGAAAAATTAGGTAATGCTGGGAAACTATCTGAGCTAGGATTCTGGACTGAAATAGGAAATCAAAGGAAGGGTTAATGATGACTAGTGCAGTAAACTATTTCAAACTGACACAAGAACAGTGAAAGACAGGAAACAGTTTGAAACAATCAATTTGGATGGGGTAGGATGAGTGACTAGCGTTAGGTAGGGATAGAGGCAGAAGAACATGCCCACCACAGCACATTTCACAGTGAGACCATGGGACCAACTCCGGAACTGTCCAGTCTCATCACTGGCAGCCAGAAAAATATTTCTGAAATCCACTGGCAATGAGCAAGTTCACATTGCTCACTATGGCTTTAGCCATTCAAGAAATTGATTAATGTGTTTAAATACTATAATGACAAACCTATGAGGAAATTTTAAAGAAATTAATATTCTGGATACTGACACCCTACACACTTGGAGCAGGAGGAACTGATAAGGAAAAGAAATACAGCTATTGAAGGACTGTATCCCACTGAACAAATGTATGATGGTTTAAACAAATGCTGCTCTTGATTTTATTTCCTCATTTTAATTTGACTTTGAAAATTTAATGTGCTGTTAAATATAACTTTTCAGGGAATAATTATTGTTGATATTTTAGGAAATAAATAGCAAAATTTGAATACAGACGTACGTTTCAAGAAACACCCACGCACAGTTTCACATCAATTTTAAGAAAAGCTTAGAAGACAAAAGCAATAAACTTGCAATAAATTATGTTTCAATAATTTAGGTGATTTACATGAGGGAGAGAGCTGCAGAGATGAAGACACTTTCCAGTATCCTGATATAGAAAACGGCAGATTTGTACTGCTTTGCTCCCTTTTATTCCTATATAAAGAATCCACATACAAATAGTCTAAAATCTTGCCAGTCCTATAGTAATTTTGGAGGTGAAGTTAACACCAGAGGATATGAACTGTTAATAGGAAAGAACCAGAACAAGCTTCACAGGCAAATATATGAATATACTCATATAGGTTTTGTTAATAGTCACCTTACTAAGCTAATTTCTTTTGAATACAGCTGAAAAAGGAAGGATGACTTGATATGTCAGTAAAGCAAGAGTCCCTTATTTTCCTTTCACAGGATGGATTTGCTTATTTTCATTCAATGTTACTTAAAAACCTAGCCTGCTGTTTTGATTATTCTTCAACAGGAGAAAAAATAATAAAATATCCAAGAGCCTCCAGCATCAGAGACAAATTAATAAAAGTGCACAGAATAAAGATTGCTATTATTGTATTAAACAATTTGTTGCTGAAAACCCAGCTGTCCAGGTGTTCTGTGACAGGCAGTTATACACACAAATTCATTTGACTGATAATTCTATTACCTGCTTATGGCATATGCTTTCTCTATCCCATTCCTTCTCATCAGCAAATCGGAACTGTGTAAAGGAGTCTCCTGCAGAAAAGAAATAAAAAACATTTTTTTTTTGTTTTTTTTAAATAACAAGCCCTCTCCAATGTTTCCAACCCTACAGAAGAAAACTTGATTAATAAACTTCACATCTTCAAAAAAATTGCATTTACTTTTAATGCTTCTTGCATTCACAGTATTAAAATTCTTTAAGCCAAAGTTTTATAGAAAGGTCTTTTAATCTCTTATTTGCAAAACAGTACTGAAAAAGGCATAACAAATTCAAAACTGAATGAGGAGGTGCTAGGTGCCATGTCAACAAGGAAGATTTTCACTGAAAAACCTGATTTGGATAGCATACTAGGAATACGTATTCAGAGAGTGCATTTTTTATGAACAGCTTTGGATGTGCTGTAGATAGACCTCCTCTTATCAACATGCAAACCTCTCATAAAATGGATTATAAAGGGAAAAAAAAAATGTGTTTGTAAAGGCCAAGTAAGGGGTTCTTGTCGTCTGGTAGCTAAATCCTCCAGACTCTCTCTTCCTTGAACTAGTCCTTACTCCAGCGTGTCATCAAAAAAAGGCACTGAACCCCAAACTCCAACTCATTTGCATAAGGCATTGAATTAAAAGCAACCTTGAATAGTGATAATTAAGCCACATACATAACCTTAGTTACAGGATCTTCTAACCTCCTACCACACTCCTCCAAGACAGTAGAAACTTCCTCTTGCTATAACGGGGCTTGGGTTATTACCTTGGTTTAGGTGTGATATTTCTACTGCAGTGCCATGCTGGGTTGTAAGAGACAGTCCTATACATTTATTCACTATAAAAACAAGAATTCCAAGAACTCAAAAAAAATAAGGTCTGTAATAGAGGAAAGATTAGGGTTGCAAGATGATGACCAAAGGTCTACAGTCTCAGAAAGCAAAGACGTTGCTGATGCAGAGTGTAGGACATATGCCGCCTTAGTCCATGTATTTTGAGAACAAAAAGGTGTTTCAGGAGCTCTACTGAGAAAATAAGTCCTTTTGAATTATTGTGTGCAGGAGACAAAATTTGATCCTGAGAACTGCACATCACCCAGAAGTCACTATGAATTTGTCCAGCAGTTAGTTGAGAAGCAACAGCTCATTCTTTCCCAACCTCTAATAAAGAATGAATGTGGTGAAGGAAGTTTTCAGTGGCATTACCATCAAGTGAGCATCTCATTTCCATTTGGCTTTCAATATCCTAACTGCTGTTCATACCTTTGGCAATTCCTGAATCATGTCCTTAATCTTGCATGCAAAATTCAAACATATAATGTACCATCCCCCAAAGTGGTTTCTTTTCTCTTGTGTGTCTGTCCCAAAACATAGGGAAGTTCATCCTTTCAGCATTTTTACTCAATAGTGCAACCATCAGCCAGCTTCTGTTTTGCAAACAGAATGAATAAGCAGCAAAATGGCACAGTAATTGGCATCTTTCCTTGCCAAACAATAAAGGAGACCTAACCATCTCCTAGCTGGCATGTAAAATTTATTGGATATGTTGTTTGGGATTTTTTTTAGATATAAATTGCATTTCTAATTCATTGCATTTCATGTGTGCACACTAGGTATGCAAAGTACTCATATACTAATCACACTGTGTACATGGCACGTCCATTGCTGTCATCTTCAGAACCATTCCAGCAAGAAAGTGACTTTCCCAGCTGAGTATCTATATAGATATTTATGACCATTACTATGTCCAGCTTGAATCTCTGTCTCCTTGTTTTCATTAGGTTTATCCAACACCGTTCAGCATTACTGGGATGACATACAACCTTGCCTGGTCAGCTAAGCTTTGGTTTACATTCAATGCCTTCAGATACTACTATTTTGAAATCAACCAGTGTCAAACAGTACAAGTGCAAATAATTAAAATTAAGCACTAAAATTAACTCTCAACAAAATTAACATTTCTATATCTAAGAAACTGCCTAATTTTATACATGTTTAGTTCACATAATTCACAAACACGAGGTTGCATGATGGCTAGCTATGCTCAGCAGCATGGAAAAGTAAGATCCTGTCTTTATGTATCTCTCTGCAGGTGCAAACACCTAACTTGGGCGCTCCAGTTGATTCACTGCTGACAAAGCTGCCGCCTTCATTGCACACAGTCCAACACTAAATATATCACTCTGCTTCAAAATATCTAGAATACTGCCGATAAGTAATTAATAATGCTGAAAATTAAAGACATCTAAGTTCATTGTTCAGTCTCATTATTTTAAAATTAGTACCAAAATGTGCAAATTAATTTATGTTTTAAGAGTTTGTAAAAGCTCCATTTAGTTACATATGTAAAGAAGTTTTATTGAAAAATAATTAAACCAAGCGATCCTCAATGTCTACATACCGTTAGAACAAAGGCATATTTTTTTCCAGTATTGCCAAGACTCCTTCAGTTATTTCTCATGCTGTGTCATAGAGAAATAAAGCATTTCCTCTGCTCTTAGAAAGAAGTTAAATGAAACTAAAGGAATAGTCAAATGCTTTCAGGATCTGACAATGACCAGATGTAAAGCAGATAAACAAACCTACTTCATCAGGAAAATCCACTGGGATCAAGCACTGATTTATGATTCTTCACACTCAGAGCTGGTAATAACATCCTCAGTTTGATATTGTATTGCTGAATTAAAGGGTATGACAAACTGTACTTTAACTAGGCTCTTTAAATAAGTTAACAAAGCACACATTTCAAATGGAGAAGTAATAACTACAATTCACAGTAGCACATTTAATGCAAATTAGGCTAATGAGAATGTTGGTCTAACCAATTATCATTTCGCCAATTCCTTTACCCTGAAAATAACTTCCTTTTATGTCATGAAAACTGTTCAAACATCTTGCAATGACTCTAAGTTCCTTCCAACATAAAAATATTACTTTTCTTTATGTGATTTTTTTATTTTTTTTTTTTTTTTTTTACTTACAAATACCACTTGGCCTTCAAACACAGAGTAGCTAATAATAACGCATTCAAGTAAACCTCACATCCCGTCTTTGGTAACATTCATAATAAGCCTTAATATCTGTTACTGTCTGAAATGTGACTTTATTGTGAAAGAACAGCAGATCTAAACCACCACACTTTCCTACAACTTAAATATATTTTAAAGTTAAATCAATTGATTTAAATTGAATGCATGTTCCATAGTCTCATTAGCCCAATTATCTCTTCATAGAAACATTCATTGAATAGCAGAATCAAACAAATCCTACCTGTAAACTGTAATAAATATTTTCCAATCAATGAAATTACACGAATTAAAAGGTTGAAAAAAAACTGAAGGAAAATGGTTGTCAGTAAGAAAACTGACTTATCAGTAGAATGGTTTTGCTAATTTTAACTCTAATTTGATAAAAACAAAAGACATAAAACATTACTGAGGACGGAGGAAAAATATCCTGTAGTCTTAAGAGATTTTCAAGCTGGAGAGGGGGAACAATCAAACAATGTAACAGGATTCTTCTAAGACTGCCCTGCCTGTAAAGAAGCACTGCAAGGACCACATTTTAAATCAGATTTTACCTTCTCCTAATAAGCACCAATGATTTTCATAAACTTATTTGAGGTTTACCAACCTTTGTTCATCTCCTATTTTATTTTGAGAATTCAAGCCACCATCCACAAGTCTGTTTAGTAAGCTAAACTATATGCAATAAATTTATGATAGCAGCATGTAGCTGAACCAAATAAAACAAAACAGAAAAATACAACTTGGCTACATTTGGCAAATTAACAGTGAGACCTAAAATACCTCAAAAAGCACACTCTATCTATTACACTAGTCAAAGTTCTTCCTGAGATAGTAAATTGAGAAGATTCTCTCCAAAAAAAGTCCATCTTTAGAATAGATTTCATGCAATTTTACAAGTATAATTTGCAGGAGATCCCTTTCTCTCTATACTGATCCCCAGTTCAGCACTAATTATGAAGGGTGTAATATCAAAACAAGCAACCTGCCAGTTATCAGTCTTTTTACTGGGCTGCACTAATTCAGGAAAAAACCAGATGTTATTTTTAAGGTGAAAAAAAGAACCAGAACCTCCAACCTCACAGTTTTCTGCAGGGGAAAAAACCCAATCTGAATTGCAGATTTTAGTCATGAATGATGCTTGAAATCTTATCCAATATCAACGGTTCGTGTAAGACTGTCCAACTCTCTTGAGGAGTCAGGGGGAAGACAAGCAACATATTCTTTCCTTTTTACTAATGCAAGACTTCACATAGAAGGTCCAAGAGAACAGAGAAGTCTATATATCAAAGAAAAGGTAGGCAACTACTAAGATTAATTTTGAGATAACTTAGGAGCAGAAAGAGAAAACTAAAGCTTCCCACCCTGCTGGGGTGAATTAGGTGTGAGCAAATCTTTCTCAAACTGGAGGAAAAAGCATGAGGAAGAAATCCCATGCATCCATGCCATGGCTTGCTTTTACTATAAGATTTTTAGGACAGCATGGAAACTGAAAGAACCAGAAACACCATCAGAATGAAAAGTTGTCTCAACTTACACAGTGTTACCACATGGTTTGATTTATATATATATAAAATATATATTTATATATATATTTATATTGTATATTAATTGTCT